>JAJJMB010004722.1:0-10854 GCA_023531105.1 Papaver atlanticum | reverse complement strand
AAAGAAGCATGATCAGTGAAGATTATAACCTTAGAACCTAAGAGATAGGATCTAAACTTGTCTAAGGAGAACACAATGGCTAACAGTTCCTTCTCCGTAGTAGTATAGTTCAACTAGGCATCATTCAGAGTTTTGCTAGCATAGTAAATCACATGGAGTAATTTGTTTTCTTGCTGACCTAGCACAACACCAATAGCAAAATCTGAAGCATCACACATGATCTCAAAGGGTAGGTTCCAGTTGGGTTCCTGGACTATGGGGGCGGTAGTGAGTAAAGTCTTAAGCTTCTCAAAAGCCTCTAAACAAGCATCATCAAAGACAAACTTAACATCTTTTGCAAGCAAATTGCAAAGAGGTCTAGAAATTAAGCTAAAATCCTTAATGAATCGACGATAAAAACCTGCATGCCCTAAGAATGACCTAATATCTCTTACGGTTTTTGGGACCTGTAAAGTCTTAATAAGGTAAACTATGGCTTTATCTACCTCTATACCCTTAGATGATACGATATGCCCTAAAACAATTCCTGAACGAACCATGAAATTACATTTCTCCCAATTAAGCACTAAATTCTTCTCCTTACACCTAGTCAAAACTAATGACAAATGATGCAAGCACTCATCAAAATACGAACCAAATACTGAAAAATCATCCATAAAGACCTCTAAGAACCATTCTACCATGTCAAAAAATATGCTCATCATACAACGCTGAAAAGTCGCAGGGGCATTACAAAGCCCGAAAGGCATGCGTTTATACGCAAAGGTACCAAAGGGACAGGTAAAAGTAGTTTTTTCTTGGTTTTCAGGGGCAATAACGATTTTATTATATCCGGAGTAGCCATCTAAGAAGCAGTAGTGACTATGTCCATCTAATCTCTCTAGCATTTGGTCGATGAAAGGAAGGGGAAAGTGGTCCTTCCTAATGACCTTGTTCAATTTCCTATAGTCAATACAAACACGCCAACCCGTGGTCACTCGAGTTGGGATTAACTCATTGTTTTCATTCTGGACTATAGTAATACCGGATTTCTTGGGGACAACTTGAACAGGGCTGACCTACTTGCTGTCTGAAATAGGGTAGATAATGCCTGCATCTAACAACTTAAGAACCTCGGTTCGAACTACCTCTTTCATATTAGGGTTTAGTCGATGTTGCATCTCCCTAGAAGGTTTGGTATCTTCCTCTAAATAAATCTGATGCATACAAACAGTAGGACTTATACCCGTAATGTCTGCTATGGTCCATCTTAAAGCTTCCTTGTTGTTTTGAAGAACGATTACTAACCTACTTTCCTGATCACTATCCAAGTTGGATGCTACAATCACAGGTAAAGTTTTAGCCGGGCCTAAAAACACATACTTCAAGATATCTGGTAATGGTTTAAGGTCCAACTTAGGAGGCTCTCCTAACGAAGGAACTAGAGTAGACTCAGAAACTGGCAGTGGTTCGAACTTAGATTTCCAAACATTGCTAGTGTCCAACAAAGGGGTTGAATCTAACAAAGCATTCACCTCATTAATCACATTATCATCATCAAAATCAATCCCAAAGTGGGCTAGGCATTTCTCTAGTGGATCTTCTAACAAAGTGTTTGGTAATGACTCCTCAACTAATGTTCCTATCATGTTGACCTCTTCTATGCTCGAGTTATCTAGTTCAGAGGGTAGCTTACTAATATGAAAAATGTTCAGCTCAATGGTCATGTTACCAAAAGACAGATTCATAATACCGTTTCGACAGTTGATGATCGCATTAGATGTAGCTAAAAACGGGAGACCTAGAATTACCGGTATCTGGTTCTATGGGTCAGGGACAGGTTGGGTATCTAGGATAACAAAATCCACTGGATAAATAAACTTGTCAACCTCAATAATAACATCCTCGATCACACCACGAGGAATTTTTACGGACCTATCAGCTAACCGAAGTGTTATCTGGGTAGGTTTCATCTCACCAAGTCCTAGCTTAAGGTACACATGGTATGGGAGTAAGTTCACACTGGCTCCTAAGTCAAGCAGCGCTTTCTCAACACAGTATTTCCCTATTGTACAGGCAATGGTAGGGGAACCTGGGTCTTTATACTTAGGAGTAGTAGTATTCTGAATAATATAACTCACATGACTAGCTAGGAAGGCTTTCTTATGGACACCGATCTTACGCTTTCGCGTACACAAGTCCTTAAGGAACTTGGCATAAGGAGGAATCTTCCTAATTGCATCTAATAATGGAAGGTTGGTAGTTACCTGCTTAAAAACCTCCAAAATATCATTAAAAGTGGACTCCTTCTTAGTTGGTACCAGCAATTGTGGGAATGGGGCTCTGGGAACAAAGTTTGGCTTATCAGGGGCCTCATCAGTCTCCTTAGAGGTTCCATCAATCGCTTCAGCTTCTGATTCAGAAGGGTGAACTACAACATGTTCACTATCAGGCATGGCAACCTTATTGTCTATTTCTCTACCACTCCTAAGGGTTTTGATTGCATTCACATGATCAGATGATCTTCCTCCTATTTCATGAACTCCTCTAGGATTAGGTTGAGTCTGACTAGGAAAACTCCCATTATCTCTCTTACTTAGAATCTTAGCCATTTGACTAACTTGAAGTTCTAACTTAGCAAGAGACTTGGCATTATGTTGAAAATTCTGCTTGGTTTCCTCTTGAAAACTAGCCTGGTTCTTTAGTAATACTTCTTGGGTCTTTATGAACATGTCCTGGCTCTTTTTTAATAAACTAAGAGATTCCTCTAAGCTAGTTATTCTATTCTCAGAAGGGTTCTGGAACTGGGCTTGACCTGAAGGGTTCTTATTATAACCAAAACCTGGGGGAGGCTGAGAATTACTAGACTGGCCTTTACTTTGTCCTTTAGACCAAGAGAAATTAGGATGGTTTCTCCAACCAGGGTTGTAGGTATCTGAGTAGGGGTCAAACTTCTGACGGTTTTAAAATCTAGCATTGTTATAGACAGCATGGGCTTGCTCTTCACTAACCTGACCTTCCCAAAATGAGTTATTGGGTTCTATTCCACAACTAGAGACTTGAGAGGCTCTAATCCTATTATCAGGTTCAACAAAAGACCTATGTTTAGACTGATTCAATTCCAAAGCTTTTAACCTTTTAAACAAAGCAGTAAACTTAGCATCAGACCCAAAGCCTGTATCAACCACATTGGTGCTACTTCTATTGATCAAGAGTCTTTTAGGGGGTTCAACACAAGACTCCCACTGTTGGGATTTTTCAGCGACATCTTCTAAGAAGGAAAACGCATCATTAGCATTTTTACTAGTGAACTCACCAGCGCACAAAGACTCGACCGTGGCTTTGGTCGAATAGTCTAAACCATCATAAAGAATCCCTACTAGTTTCATTTTGTCAAACCCATGGTGAGGACATTGAGATAAGAGATCATTGAATCTCTCTAAAAACCTATAAAGAGATTCTCCCTCTTGTTGAACACTAGTACTAATTTTCTGCCTAACAGCTGCAGTTTTATGCTTAGGGTAGAATTTAAAATAGAAGGCATCAATAAGTTCCTGCCATGTTTTTATGGATTCAGATGGTAGGTTGTTCAGTCAGGTCTTGGCTTTATCTCTCAAGGAAAAGGGGAACATCCTAAGTTTCAAGACTTCTTCACTAAGGTCTTTAATATTAATTGTTCCACAAATTTCTTCAAAGTCCCTAATGTGAAAGTAAGGGTTTTCATCATCTTTTCCTAAGAATATAGGGATCATCTGAAGAATACCAGGTTTCAACTCATAACTAGCCGTAGAGGATGGAACCTTAATGCACGATGGTCGGTTGGTCCTAGTTGGGTACATGTACTCCTTCAAAGTTGTCATTGTTGGCACAGTAAAAATCCTAGGGATGAATTCCTCACTAAGACTTAAATTCTCAAAATTTAAGTTTCCAAAAACAGGGCTCTCCAAAGAAGAGTCTTCGAGCTCCCCGTCTACAAAAGAAAAACCTCTAGGCTCGTCACTAATCAAACGGCTAAAAGTGTCTCTTTTCCAAGAACGCTAACTAATGAACTTGAGCGATTTTGGCATACACTAAAAAAAAAAAAAAAAAAAAATCCCAAGGAAAGGAGGTTCTAAGCAAACACACAGCAGGCTGACTCCACCAAAGCAAACCTAAAGATTTCTAGCAAACAACAAGTATGATGGCTCCACTTAGATTATTTCGAGACCAGCTTCTAATCCTTCGAAAAGGAATTCGTTACAATCTAAGCAAACCTCTCTGGATCGATCCGAATAAAGTGAGTCGAAGAGAAGTAGGGGAAGCTCAGAGGAGCTTTGATACCCCAACCTCTTTGGCAACGCTTCCCTGGGTTACAAGGCGGCTCTAATCGACTTACAGTAATCTTCCTGAACTTCAAAGTATGCTTAAAAGAGCAACCAATATTTTTCGAACGACTTTCCTATTAAGCACGTTACCCTATAGGTCTCGTTCTAGTCAATATTTTAGGCTTGGGTTCGCATAGGTTATGTTTTCCTAAGGCGGGTAAGAAGAGAACGTTGATGAAATCCGAACCCTTATCTTGTATGGCATGTCCTTGCCCTTTACTAGGAAATTAAAATCCGTATTCAGTCCTCAACATATATTCACCTTAAGGAAGACAGTAAACCCGCTAACAGGGGATTCGCGGGTGTTTCGAAAAACTTACCTCCCGTACCAGACGGGCGAAGAACCGTTGAAGTCGACTCTGGCCACGACTCCTATGTCATGTACGAACCCGAGGGGCCGAGACGATATCGTAATCATCGTCCTTCCCTGCAAAAAGTTTATATTTAAAACTACCCTTCCGTAGGGTTTAAAAATAAAATAAAAGTGTCCCAAAGTTCACAGTCCAAAGTCCAAAAATAAAGTGCAAAAGAAAAAAAAGATACAAAAATAAAAGATATCCTAATACAATTTCTAAAAAAGAAAATCTAAAGAAATAAAAACTAAAACAAAAATAAAATCTAAAATCCTAATAAAATAAAATTTCTTTGTCTTTCTTTTCCTTTTCTTTTAGCTTTTATCTTTGGCTCCTAATCTCTTAGTCACCAAAGTCTTTGGCTTAAATTCTTTTCGGTCCAAACTCCAAACCTGTAGCACAAAGAAATATACCCAAAGAAACGTAAAATAGAACAAAGAGAAAATAATAAAAATCTAGAAAATAATAAATCTAAAAACTCTAACTTAAAAACAAGTCCCCGGCAGCGGCGCCAAAAATTGATGTAGTTTTGAATAGTGGTAGTAAAAGGTTCGTGAGACTTGTGAAAGCAATTGATTTTAGACTTATTTAAACTAAAAGTAGAGAAAATTTAAATCCAAATTTGTTTTTTTTTAGATTGAAAATAACCAAGACACTAGATTCCACTATTACACATGAATGAATGATGGTAAAAATTCCAAAACTCTAATTATTTTTAAAATCTCTTTTTCTTAATTCACAAATAATCAAGCATATTCTCAAACATTAATTGTATCCCGTAAGCATAGATTATCTAAACAAAGTATAACCTATCTAATTGAATCACAACTAATTAAGAAAAATTATGCAAAAAATTAAAATTCTGCAAAGCAGTGATTTTAGTGAATTATAAAATGCAAATTAGAGAAAAGTAAAATAATTACCAATTATTCATGCAACAATAGCTTCCTCCGTGCCTTGATTACGCGAGAATTAGCTCATCATTATCATGGAAACATGCTCAAAATTCATCTTTATTAATGCTCAAAAATGGTTCACAAATGATGAAATGGGAGAAAAAAAATGATAAAACCGGGTTTTGTAACACTTATATTTGTTACAAAATCAGTTGTTACAGGAAACGATAAGCAAATACCGTCACTAGCACTGTTGAAGAACGACGGTCTTTGAGGGTCTTATGTTCTTCGTACCTTCTTCACCAGCAGAAAACAACAGCTTCCTGTAACTTCTTTTTCTCGTCTTTTTGATGCTCTAAACGTCTCCCTCTTCTCTCTCCCCCCTCTCTAGACCTCATAAACTCTTTTTATACTCCATAGGCCTAAGAATATATCGTTATTAATCCACAAATCTCCAGTGAATGCGAATATTTTCTTTTTATTGCTCTCGGATATTCACGCGAAAATAATTTCTCTTCTTGTTGTTTCACGCGTCTACAGCTTCCAAAACTTCCTTGTTTGACTCCTCCACACTTCTGCAGCAACCAAACTCTATCCAAACTCGATCAACACACGTTCAAGCACGCTGTACTCCCGAGATTGCATATTTTCTTCCCGACGAATATCCAGCCCAACTGAACGCATTAAAACACTCATACCACCATTGTTTGGGCATATCACGTTCATCCCAATCAAAATCAGTAATTGAATCTCACTGAAACTCCTCCAAAAATCCAACAGAAAATTCCGCAGTAAACTGGATTTTTTCCCGCCAAAATTCTTTTTCAAACGATGAAGAAGGGTGTCCCCCTAACCAGACCGGGGGTGCGAATAGCAGGTGCCCAACTGAGGTGCCCCTTATCCAAACTGAGAGTCCGAATAACAAATGTCCCTTGGGTGCCTTTAGACAACTTTTCGAGCTGATTTTTTTCCAAAAATGTTTATTGCCCAAAAATACCTACAAACACATAAAACACCATAATAAGTACAAAAATGGGTACTAACAATATATACAATAGAGATGAAAATAGACACATAAATACGTCTATCAAATACCCCCAAACTTATTATTTGCTAGTCCCGAGAAAATTTAATCTACAAAATAAAATCCTAACTCACTGTCGCAGGCATCGTCGATTGCACTTAGCATGTGCAACAAGCCTTTGAACCCCTAGGTGGCCCTAGTGGCCGAGTTATAGTCTCGGGAGGGTTTACCAGAGGTGTACCCACAAAACTTTTACTCCAGACCCTAGCTATCTACGCAGAACCTATAAATGGCACTAAAGAACCTCCTTGGTTGGCATACTTATTGATTACGGGAGGAAGTACCCTGATGCGAAATTCCAATTGCTGTACACGAGTATGCACTCAAGCATACTAAAATTCGTATATAAGTGACAGAGCTCTACTCAGATAGTTTCATTATGGACATCAATATCCGGAGTCAACAAATCACATGGATAGATTAAGAGATGGATATAGAAAAACATAGATGGTTTTGATGTTGACTAGGTGAACGGTGTTTTCTCATATCTGTTTGAAGGCCTCTGCCAAGATGAACCTATCCTAATGGACTGAGATACCGGTCTGACTAATATCAACACAACTGGCATATACAAGGGGACCAGTGGTCAATAATCCTAATTCTAGATCAACTCGTCTGGCATATACAAGGGAACCAGCGGTCGATTTATTGAACACACATTATTTATTTATTTATTTAGAACTAACAACATGATTAGATCTTGTGGATCCAAGCGCATGCTTTCTTGTCAGCAGATTACATGGTAATTCCCGTGGATCCTGCATTCCACGTTTGTTTAGGCGACGGAGACAGGGAGAACACACACATATTGTTATCCAAGTGTTAAAATTTATTCCGATTGGTCTATTGGTCTGGTCTTTTTTTTTTTTAGTATCTCAACCGCTCTATTACACCCTAGCAGTGGTAACAACTTGAATCGTGTGCCCCACCTAATCACTTAGAGAAACATATTTTAAAAAAATAAAATAAAAACAGAAGTGAAAAGGACTCAACTATCATGTTATTTCTAACACCTGAGCTCTGTGCTTTTACGAATAGACTCTTATAGATGTTTCCATCTACTCAGATTGGTTCCTCAACTCCTAAAACCAAAATGCTTCCATCCACTTAGATTGGTTAGTGCCATCCTTAATAGGCATAAATTTCTAGGCTCTGGAGTTTATTGCAACTAAAAAGATTTTCCCATACCCCCAAACTTAAATCTAACATTGTCCTCAATGTTTCTAATGAAAGAGCAGTACCAAAAATAACACAAGGAGAAGTTGGAAAGATAGTACCTGGGTGAAGAGAGAAATCAAAAACTAATATACAACATACAATGACCTCGATGGTCAATCAAGGGTAATCAGGGTCCTCCAGAGGGACCTCCTCAACATCACCTGTAGGAAAGGGCTCTAAAAAGGGTTTCAATCTCTGACCGTTAACCTTCGAAGAACCATCCGGTGTCTCGATCTCAACAGCTCCATGAGGAAAAACAGTACGGACCACAAAAGGACCGGTCCACCGAGAGCGCAACTTCCCGGGAAATAGATGCAAACGAGTGTCATACAGAAGAACTTTTTGACCTGGAGAAAATGACTTTCGTAAAATATTCTTATCATGCACAAGTTTCATTTTGTTCTTATACTCCTTAGCACTATCGTATGCATCTCTACGAATCTCGTCCAACTCATTGAGCTGAAGCTTTCTGTGAGCTCCTGCCTTGTCAAGTGAAAAGTTTAGCTGCTTAATAGCCCAATAGGATTTATGCTCTAACTCAACAGGTAGGTGACATGCCTTGCCAAATACTAAACGATAGGGTGACATTCCAATGGGTGTCTTAAACGTAGTACGGTAAGCCCATAAGGCATCAGTAAGCCTCAATGACCAGTCTTTCCTATTGGGATTAACTGTTTTCTCTAGAATACGCTTAATTTCCCTATTGGAGACCTCTACCTGACCACTAGTCTGTGGGTGATATGGGGTAGCTACTTTGTGGGTAATACCATACTGTTTCATTAAAAGAGCAAATGATCTATTACAAAAGTGTGAACCTCCATCACTAATTATAGCTCGCGGCGTATCAAAACGTGTAAGTATATTCTCTTTCAAAAACTGGACTACGACCCTATGGTCATTGGTTTTACACGCAACCACCTCAATCCACTTAGAGACATAGTCTACAGCGACAAGGATGTATAGGTTACCAAAAGAATTAGGAAACAGACCCATAAAGTCAATACTCCACATATCAAAGACCTCAACAACTAAGATAGGGTTCAAGGGCATCATGTTCCTACGCGAAATGGTTCCTAATTTCTGGCAACGTTCACAAGTAACACAATAACTGTGGGAATCTTTAGATAACGAAGGCCAATAGAATCCACACTGCAATATCTTAGCAGCAGTCTTCTTAGCACTAAAGTGACCCCCACATGCATGATCATGACAAAAGGAAATAATACTTGACTGATCAATCTCATGTATACATCTCCTAATAATCTGGTCTGGAAAATACTTAAACAAATAAGGATCATCCCAAAAGAAGTGCTTAACCTAAGCTAAAAATCTAGAACGGTCTTGTTTACCCCAATGTTGGGGCATTCGACCAGTAACAAGATAGTTCACTATATTCGCATACCAAGGTAATTGGGTAACAAAGAACAGTTGTTCATCAGGAAAACTGTCTCTAATAGGAGGAGAATCATCAGGGGTATCCACAACAAGCCTAGACAAGTGGTCTGCTACTACATTTTCTGCACCTTTTTTGTCTCTAATGTCTAATGAAAATTCCTGCAACAATAGGATCCATCTAATCAATCTAGGTTTTGTATCCTTCTTGAAAAGAAGATATTTCAAAGAAGCATGATCAGTGAAGATTATAACCTTAGAACCTAAGAGATAGGATCTAAACTTGTCTAAGGAGAACACAATGGCTAACAGTTCCTTCTCCGTAGTAGTATAGTTCAACTAGGCATCATTCAGAGTTTTGCTAGCATAGTAAATCACATGGAGTAATTTGTTTTCTTGCTGACCTAGCACAACACCAATAGCAAAATCTGAAGCATCACACATGATCTCAAAGGGTAGGTTCCAGTTGGGTTCCTGGACTATGGGGGCGGTAGTGAGTAAAGTCTTAAGCTTCTCAAAAGCCTCTAAACAAGCATCATCAAAGACAAACTTAACATCTTTTGCAAGCAAATTGCAAAGAGGTCTAGAAATTAAGCTAAAATCCTTAATGAATCGACGATAAAAACCTGCATGCCCTAAGAATGACCTAATATCTCTTACGGTTTTTGGGACCTGTAAAGTCTTAATAAGGTAAACTATGGCTTTATCTACCTCTATACCCTTAGATGATACGATATGCCCTAAAACAATTCCTGAACGAACCATGAAATTACATTTCTCCCAATTAAGCACTAAATTCTTCTCCTTACACCTAGTCAAAACTAATGACAAATGATGCAAGCACTCATCAAAATACGAACCAAATACTGAAAAATCATCCATAAAGACCTCTAAGAACCATTCTACCATGTCAAAAAATATGCTCATCATACAACGCTGAAAAGTCGCAGGGGCATTACAAAGCCCGAAAGGCATGCGTTTATACGCAAAGGTACCAAAGGGACAGGTAAAAGTAGTTTTTTCTTGGTTTTCAGGGGCAATAACGATTTTATTATATCCGGAGTAGCCATCTAAGAAGCAGTAGTGACTATGTCCATCTAATCTCTCTAGCATTTGGTCGATGAAAGGAAGGGGAAAGTGGTCCTTCCTAATGACCTTGTTCAATTTCCTATAGTCAATACAAACACGCCAACCCGTGGTCACTCGAGTTGGGATTAACTCATTGTTTTCATTCTGGACTATAGTAATACCGGATTTCTTGGGGACAACTTGAACAGGGCTGACCTACTTGCTGTCTGAAATAGGGTAGATAATGCCTGCATCTAACAACTTAAGAACCTCGGTTCGAACTACCTCTTTCATATTAGGGTTTAGTCGATGTTGCATCTCCCTAGAAGGTTTGGTATCTTCCTCTAAATAAATCTGATGCATACAAACAGTAGGACTTATACCCGTAATGTCTGCTATGGTCCATCTTAAAGCTTCCTTGTTGTTTTGAAGAACGATTACTAACCTACTTTCCTGATCACTATCCAAGTTGGATGCTACAATCACAGGTAAAGTTTTAG
>JAJJMB010004716.1:2378885-2392671 GCA_023531105.1 Papaver atlanticum | reverse complement strand
AATATATTAATTAATGATAAAATAACATAATAAATAAATCTACATACCAAAATGAAATAGGAGATAGACGATATACGTGGTTCGGTCAATTCGACCTACGCCCACGGAGAAACCCCTAAGGGTGAGATTATATTGATCTCCAGAGTTTGATCATTCTGGGATTAGATTACAATTACAATTACACTCGATTTATAGAGTTGAGAGGATGAAAATATGTTACTAATTAATATTAGTATAGGAAACTAAAAGATTACATGCAATATTCTTATCCTGCAATCTTTAATTGTTTTTTCTTCACGTATACTGCACGGACATTTCGGTGAGCTTCTCTTTGTGGTCACCTTGACTTGTAGCATCTGTGTTATATTCTAATAATACAATCTTAAAATTATCGGCATCTCCAACAACAGACGAGCAGTGAGTTTCCTCCTTGTCCATTCTTGGACCTTAGGGCATTGTTCTACATAAAAAAAATAAAGTTATAAGTTCATCAAGAAGCTTTAGAGTTGTGGTTTTGGATGAAAACAATACCGAAGAGAATAAATAATATAGATAAGATATCAGCAAAATTGGACTGATGGTATTACCGCCAACATAGTTACATGTCAAATAGCTGTAGCACATCACAATCACTCAACAGTTTCGTTCCAGCAGCACAACAAAATGATCAACCACTTGGACTTGTTCAGGAAGAATTTGCAGTATAACTAAAATTTGTTTAACCCGTCATAAAATTTGCTCGGTATCCTTTCATTTGTTTCAATAATCCTAGAATCTCATTATAAGTAATTGACTTTAGGCAACAAACGGTCATTTTTGTTTTTCCGTCTATACCTTACAAACAAAGAGCAAGTACTCTAATGACGGTTAAGACTCGTCCAAAGATTTCACCCAAAAAAAAAAAAAAAAAAAAAAAAAATTTAATGTAATTTAACCGTGACTTAAGAATTAGCATCCCAACTCAAAATTTATTAGTGTCATTGAAATTTGTTAGCACATCTTAAAATTCACTAGGTAACCTTAAAATCCTTGCACAAACTCATTTTCTCGGTATTAAAATGTGCATTCTCCTTGATAGCTAGAAGTTCTCGAGGTTACTTTGAGGATAAGTTTACATACATCTTCCGTGGAGGCTCGCTGAAGGCGCGTTGGCGGGTCCCCGGTGCAGACGCAACCCATGTTTTAGAATCAATCTACCGTGAGTTTGTATATTTATAGGGACATATAAACAAAAACAAAATTCTTCGCTTAAAAAGAACAGACGTGCATCTTTGATTTTTTTTTTGTATAACATTTGGCAAGTTGCTATTGGATCTGAGGTTCTATTGTATCTTAATTTGGTGCATCGTGAAGCATATGATATTTCCTTTACTAGGATATAGTTTCGTTACAACAGATTTTCGATGCGCCTAATTTTGTTCAACGATATCAAAGCTTTAGTTGTGTTACTTGGATATTTGAACCGCTCATAACTAAAAGAAACTTGTTATATTACACTTCGCTACATATATTATCACTCTCTAGTATATGTTGGGAGAAATTTCTTTTTTTCCACCGAAATATCCACAACTTGTCTTCTCTGTTCTTTCTTCACTAAAAAACTGAAATTTATTCTTTTAATTTGATTTTAGATTACCTAAAATATAGAGATAGCTGAACGGTTTGGAGAAAGGATCTGACTAGAAATCAGGATTTGATTTTGTTTGAAATGTTTTTCAAAGATTTTCCGATTTTTTTTTAGGGATGATCGGTTGAATCGTGGGTAGATGAGCATATCAAATGGTTTTTCAGTGAATCTTAAACTCGATCCAGACAGGTAAATTTTCATTGATAAGAATTATCTAGGATGCAATTTTCGATTTCTAAGGAGAAGAATATTCACTTATTTGGAAAGAGGATATGGATATATAGAAAAACCCTAATTTTGTTGCAAAATCAGAGAAATTCAAGCTAAGAAACTATTTCGATTCTGGTTAATCTTCAAGTTTTGGCGCCATGTAAATCAAAAAGAAAAGAAAGATGACGATTCTAACAGTGAAGAACTTCATGCAATGATACAAGCGCATACTAAATTATTTAATTAAATATTTATTTATTTATGTTTACTTCTTGTGTAATAAATCTCCTTGGAATGACCGGTGATATAGTACATGCTAGTCACTAAAGAAAATTTGGTGACGAACATGTTGATAAAACAGAAAATGAGCGATTTAGCCCAAAAAAAAAAAAAAAATCCCCAAACTTTCGGCCTCGGTCAAATGGACATGACATAATTTTATTTGAAACAAACTATTGTATCCCTTATCTATAACAATTGGTACATTTTTATCTTTAGAAACTCCTTTTGTCCCAACGATACATCATCTCCTCTTCTCGACCATCAACAACATCACCTCCATCCTCTATGCTACCACAAACACTGACAACACCATCAACAACACTACCGTTTTCATTGTTTCTTCGCCACCATAAACCCAACGCCGTCGTCATCGACACCACCACCATCACCGGTGACAACATCCTCTCTTTCCACTATCTTTCTCCATCACAACAGACATCAAAACAACCGTCATCGACATCTACACCACCATCAACAATATCATACTCCTTCAATGTCATTTTCCATCCACCAACACCATCGTCAACAACACCACCAATATCGATAATATTATTATTTTGTTCAAATACCCTAATTAAATTAAGATTTCTCAGATTGATTGAAAAATAAATAAATTTGGGCTTTGTCTTCCATCAATTTCGCAAGGTGAGTAAGATTTCTGAGCCTAATTTTTTGTTTTGATTAAACCCTAAGTTTTTTTTTTTTATCAATTCGTATACATATTAGTTTAGTCCCTTGAAATTGTTTAGATCCTGATATCGAATTTGATGCAATTAAGGAGATACTTGTTTACATTTTGCTGATTTTTTTTCATCCTTGTGTAAATTGATGCATTTTCTAGTTTTATCATGTACTGCCATTGGATGAAATTGGTTTCATCTCGGATTACTACTGGATGAAACTAGTTTCATCATGTTTTTCCAATGAATAAAACATGGTTTTATCTTCTGTTTTCCCATACATGTTAAGAAAAATTCTTCCAAACAATCATAGCATCCTGGTTAGTTTCTTTGTCGCCTTTTTTGATCCACAGTGAAGCAAGTCTAGGCGTTCTTTTCATACCATCCTTGTGAAATAAAATTTGATGAGAAATAGATGAAAGGGTATGCATATCTCATGTGGCTGACTTGACTACAACTAAAACGAGTCTAAACTTTACTTTTACACCAAGTTATAAACCTTTGTTATTACTGGATGTAACTGATTTCATTATGTGTTAGCACTGGATGAAACACAATTTGATCCTGTCTTTATATTATATAAAATCATTGTTCATGTGCTATTACTGAATGAAATTGGTTTCATCATATGTTGCTATTGGATGAGCCTAGTTCCATCTTGGTTTAAATGATTAATATGAATGAAATATGATTTTGTTGCTGCAAGAAGAAAAAACGTGAGGAGACTGTTGGTGAATCAAGAACAAAGAATAAGCATGATTTGAACGTTATTGGTGAATCAAGTATGAAAAATAGGCATGATGTGGGAGGAGTTGGTGAATGAAGAACAAAGAATACATGTGATGTGAACAAGTATAAGAAGTAAGAATATGTGGTTTCATTATGTTTTTTACTGCAAAAAGAAAAAAAACTACTGGCATATGTATGTTTTAAGTCTTTTGATTGTAAAACTTTATCTTTGCATTATAGATTTACACTTATCGCAATTGCATCCCGAGTTTATACGAAAACTTTACTTAAATTAGCATATGCTTTGTATAATCTTGTCAGCGGTTTTCAGGACGAACCTGGTTTCATCTTGAAGAGAGTTTTTTTTTTTTTTTTTTTTTTTTTTTGTGAGAAATGCACATGATGAACCCAGATACATCGTGAAGAAGATGTGTTTGTTGTTTGAAATGTACAAGATGAAACCAGATACATCCATAAGAAATATGTTTTCTGTCAGAATGTGCAGGATGAAATTAGTTTCATTCAGGTTTAATAGTTGATATAAATGTATTTTTGATATGATGTTACTGGATTTTTCCAGGTTTAATATATGGTGTGAAGGGTTTCATCCAGGTTTACACGTATGAAACTAGTTTCATCCAGGTTTAATTGTGATGTACATGGTTTTATCCAGGTTTATAACAGGATGAAACTGGTTTCATCAAGGTTTAATATGTGATAAACAATCAATATAAACGAACTACTATCAGGTGATAAACTGGTTTCATCAATATAAACGATCATTCCGTGGAGTGTTATCTTTCATGTTCATGTACGTCCTTGCTGTATACTCAATTCACATCAACCACGACACCTTCTTCAACAACTCCATACAAACCCCATTCAAACCATCTTAGTCACGTCCAACTCTCCATCTTCACTATTGCAATATGAATTAACCACTGTCCACTTCCCTGAACTTCTGGATGTCTTCACCTGATCTTCAAATGCCAAAGCCTGCAACCATCCATTTCAGTGATTACACTCAGCTCAACCAATCACCTATTGCAACCATGGCAGCAAATACCCCTCTAACCATCCTCCACCGGTAGGTTAGCAAATTAACCTTGCAACCCCAAATTCATTCCATTCAAATCTGAAAACCATACAGACTCCATCGTTTTTAGCCAACATCACCAGCCGAGAAACATCTACGCCACTGCAATAAGAATGAACCAGGTGTTGCCTTCATATTGACACCGTAAGAAACAAGAATGCTTAGAGTACATAAGCACACACTGAATTTCATACATGATGAAATTGGTTTCATTTATGCTTTAAAAAACTGGAAAAAAAAATCCCCATTCGCATACTTGATTCATCTGAATACTCTACAAATTCAACGTTTCCAGTTCATATACAACTCCTCTTTCAATTGAAAACAGATCACTGTGAAAGTTAAAAGCTAACTCAAAACAAAATTACACTTTAATAAAATCTGAAAACTTAAGTTATGAACAAAAACCCAAAATCAAATCAAAATAAATCAAAGAGTATGCATCAAACTAGTCATAAATCAAAAATCGATCTATCAATTAAAATCATATCAAATAAAAAAACGTCGATCTCCATCACTGTGATCGAGCTAGAAGATATGAGAAGATTTACAGTGTAATAAAAAACTTGAATTCAAATCACATACCCACAGTCCACACCATGATTCTTCTGATGAAGTGAAATCCAAAACATACCGATGAAAAGAGATTTTAATTGGTTTCACAACACTTCAATCTCCCTGATTCAACTTCAGATCTTAATGGATTTTCGATTTCGGTAGTAATTTGCTGATACTTTTCTAAATGTTTATTTGAAAATCGTATATGGAGTTAAACGATTTGGTTATGGAAGAGAGAAAAGGGTATTTTAGTCAATCAAATAAAATTTTCTTACATATGTTTGGGATGAATATCCAAATAGGATATTAGAACAGTATCTTTTAGATTCTAGGATATTAGAACATTATTTTATCCTACTAGTCTTTTTCACCCAGGAATTATTGATTTTGGTCTATTTAACCAATTTAGGAGAAATTATTTCGTCAGGAAATAGTTTTGGTTGGGGCAGTATTGTGCCTGTAATAAATTAATGAGACGAATGACTTCGTCGGAAAAATTGTTTTGAGACAACTATACTCGGCGCTAAAATTATTTTGGAGATGATGGTATTCGTTATTTATACTCGGCGCTAAAATTATTTTGGAGATGATGGTATTCGTTATTGAAACGACCATATATACACAATTCTAGTTGGTATAATAACTGAACACAAAACGAAAACAATCAGACCCTTAAGAGATATGATCAAAAATTAAGATCTCTCTTCATGAAATTGATATCATAAACATACCCATGCTTTGAAACTCCATGAAATCAACAAAGCAAACAAATTGCAAAATCTAGAGAGAAAAACAGGATAGAAGCTATATTATTCACATAAGTAATAAGGTTAGGGTTTTATACATGATTCTTCTTTTTATCGTGTACTTGAATTTCCTTTTGCAAGTTCCACTAAAAAACAATTAGAGTTTACAAAACAAAGATTAAAAAAATTACACGGACAAAGAGATTTCATTCTTGAGATAGGTCCTATTAGTGAAGAAGGAAATTGATCTGATTTTTTGTAAAAATGTGATTGCTAGTATTGATTTGATTTCTGGTAACTTATTAGGGCTCATATTAGCTTTGTGAAGGATAAAGAGAAAACATGAAATTTGGATTTCTCATGCTTGAGGTAGATCTGATTAATGAAGAATAATGGATCTGATTTTTTATATTGATTTGACTTCTGGTAATTAGGGTTATACGGAGAAAACGAAAGCTAAAGGATACAGAGAAACGCTGCATTAGTGACCAATGAAATGAAAACGAAAATAAAAATAAAAATAAGAATATAAAACTTATAAATGAAATTACTAAAACATCATGTTATCTAAGAAATCTACAACTATGCCGTATTTTTAGACATATACAAGAGTATCAGAAACGTCTCTTAATTTAAATCTAGTGCGACACATATTTTTCTTTGAGACATTTATATGTGTGGCAGCATTAGCAAAGAATCTTATTATAGGGGCTCAAAACTTTTGGTTTTTGGAGCTCACGAGGTGACAAAATAGAGTCATCAAATAGTAATCAATAAAACCCTTAACCTTTTAATTTTGTTAAAGCCATAATATCCTCCATTAGTTGATGCTAATGATTAGATTAACTAAATTAACTATGATTAGTGATTAAGTTAGACTAATTTATATTTAGGGTTTGAAAATCAAAATCAAAATCTTTTTTTTTTTTTTTTTTTTAATTTAACATACGGTTGGGAGTTCAAATTTTCCCAACCGTAACCACCATATACGGTTGGAACTCCCAACTATAGAAAAACCCAGGTTAAGATATGGTTGGGAGTTCATATTTTCCCAACCGTAACTACCATATACGGTTGAAACTCCCAACTGTAGAAAAATCCAGGTTCAAATACGGTTAGGAGTTCATATTTTCCCAATCGTATAATTAATTTGCGGTTAGGAAAACAAATATTTCCCAACCGTATGTAATTCTGAAACTATTTCAAAATCCCTAATTTGATCAAATCCAACTTACTTATGCGATCAAAAGCAACAAAAAAAGGTGAATTTGGATTCTTACCTGGTTAAAGTAATTACTTTCGGAGAATCGGCGATTAATCATCGTTGAAGAACCAAAAAAAAAAGGAAGAAGAAGAAGAGACGATGGAGAAAAAAGAGAAGAAGATACTATATTAATTAGGTTTAAGTTTAGTTTTTGGCTTTTAATTAAGGATTATAAGGGTAATAAGGTAGTAATAAATATAATCAAAGGATACTTTTATATTTTTGTTATGGGTGAAATATCCCCTTATCCACGTTTAGGGCATTTGAATCTATAGGAGCCCTCAAAACCAAAAACTTAGAGCAGTTCCCATGGAATGAATGTTCATCTTGCTCCCACTATGGACTCAACAAACATGAAAAACGGATGAGCAAACCTACAAATTTATGGGTTTGTTGAGTGAGGCAGTAGAACAAACGCGCGCTTGATGGAAAACCGTGCACTCAACCTACAAACGTGCGGGCCATCATCAAACGCTGGCGTGTATGCCAAATCCGCGGTGGATTTTCTCCCACCGCCTGCGGCTCTTCCTCACACACCCAGTGCAATTCGTGATTCCCAACAATTATTTTACTACCTTTTTATTCCCTTTAGCCTATTTTATCTCACTTCATCCTATTTTGTCTCACTTAAATCTAATATTTTATATTTGAACTTTATCCTCCATAGTGGAAAAAAAATTGTTCATTGCCATAGAAACTGCCATAGAGCCCCTATAATAGGCATCTTAGCAGATCATATATACGTCTCAAACCAAACAAAAAAACATGTCCCAAACGTCCATGAGAGAGAAGTATCTGTCGGCATATTTCGAGCCCATCCATTAGGTAGGTTAGTGGATTCATTGCTTATTTTTCTATAACAAAATCAATTTTACTTTTTAGGAAAGAAATGCAGTTTCTATTAATTCAGAAAAACAAGATTCGTCAATGATACACAAAAACGGATACATTAGCTGCTTGAGGTAGTTGGGTGCCCAACCAGAAGCATCAAATATCTCCTGGATTTTAGTAAGAGCACAGTGCAAAACACAAAACTTATTTAATGAAATGGATTTTGCACATGCCAAACTTAGACGGCAACAGAAGGATCAAAGCGAGTAACAGGGATAAGCGTAAGAGGATCTGCCTTTGGAAGTGTCAATCCGAAGCGTTCACTCATATCGATCTTTGGTTCGTTGCCGACTGTCTTCCAGTCGAAACACTGTATCATTGCAGCCAACACTGTAGGAACTTCTACTAAAGACAACCACATTCCAGGGCACCCTCTTCTCCCAGTTCCAAATGGTAAGAACTCAAAATGTTGGCCTTTAACATCATAGTTTTCACCGGTATTCTCATTCGCAAGGAACCTTTCGGGCTTAAACTCTAAAGGATCTTTCCAATATTTTGGGTTTCTGTTCATGGACCATACGTTCACAAAGAGTCTAGTTTTAGCTGGAATATCATAACCTCCAACTTTACAATCCTGTGTCGAGTCTCTTATAAGCAATGGAACAGGTGGATGTAGTCGAAGGATTTCTTTAAATATCGCTTGAAGGTAAGGAAGGTCCGGGAGGTCTGACTCTTCGACTAATCTATTCTTTACTCCTACAACTGAATCAATTTCTTCTCTGGCTTTCTTGAATATTCTAGGATGGTTGATGAGTTCAGCTAATCCCCATTCTACTGCACCGGCAGATGTATCAGTTCCAGCCGTGACAATATCCTGTACATAAAGTGCAATTTGAAAGCATTAGTATATCTTAATATGATTTTGGGGCTAAATTCGGTTAATAAATCATGCTAAGCACTTTGTTGATTTGTACCGGACAGACAGCATGACATGACTACAAACAGATAATTACCAGAACGACGGCTTTAACGTTATCTCTTGTTATTTTGACATCTGATTTCTCGTCAGCTACTGCATCTAGTAACATATCCAAAACATCCCTTTCTCCATCGCCCTTCTTCATCTTTCTAGTTTCTTCCCTCTCCAGTATGATCTCTTCCAACAATACATCGTATCTACGTCGAACATCCTTAGCTGTCTTGAGAACTCCTTGGAAGTCAAAAAACCGCGGAATAAAATCTAAAAAGTCATGCACATTTATCAGACCAAAGATTCCTGACACCTCTCGGATCAAATTGCGAAGTTCCTCGTCTTGAGCATCCTTTCCATCAGTAGAATACCTATTAGTTACCATCATACGAGTAACTATATTGGTTGAAAGCTTCATCAGTTCATCGGTGACATTAACTATTTCACCGTCTTTTGACTTGTTAACTAAATACCGAACTAACCGACGGATCTCATCTTTACGAACTGGTTGAAGTTGAACAAGAGCTGAACCTCCAAGAAATTGAGACATAACAAGTTTCTTCATGAATTTCCAGTAAGGTCCATAAGAACAAAATGCGAAACCAGATGATTCATAAGTAACATGATGTATAGCAATACTTGCTGGATGTGTGAGAAATTTTTTCTCATTGTTCATGAGTAGTTCTTTGGCAAGCTCGGGAGAAGAAGCGACTACACATGGATGTGAACCGAGACGAAGATAAATTATAGGACCATAACGAGATGATAGTTTCTGAAATGATCTGTTTGGAAAGGTATCTAGGAGATGAAGGTGTCCAATGATGGGGAGGCTTAATGGACTTGGTGGAAGATTGTATTTTTTGGATCTGTGATTCAAATAAGTTCCTAACAGAACCATAAAAACTGAAGAAACGAAGAAGATAATGGTATAGAAGAGGAGATCATACACAGACACCATTTTTACTCTGTCTATATATTTTGTAAGTAATTCGTGTACGTCTACTTATATCCGTTTTTCCATTGTTCATAATGAATTATTGCTTACGATTTCGAAGACTTCTACAACTACCACCTTGTAATTCGTACAAACCAAACCAAATTGATGTACGTGGACTGGTATCGACCGTGCTTGGTTATTTAAAAGACCATGATACATAATCGAGAGTTACCCAGGAGTACTATATTTAGGTAAGGTGTAGTCGCCCACTCATCATTTTCCTTGTACACCATAAAAAAACATAAAAACTACTTGCTTCTATTTATGTATCATTTATGTGGTGATAAAACCTTGTGGGCATATTTTACAACTGTAAAGGACCCAACATTGGCATCATCGCTTTAAAGTTCTTAATATTTACCACCAAAAAGTAACAGGTTAATTTACTGCGCGTGCTACTCACGGCCCTTTATCACACTAGGGTGGTAACAGGTATAATTGTGCGTGTGCCATTCACACGGGTGCCATTTTTTCCTCCCAAGATTGGTTTTGCTAGAAGATATTTCCTCCCCTGCATAATTTCCCCCTTCTATAGATTTTTCTTTTCATTTCTCATTTTCTTTCTCTTTCTGTTTACTGCTCCCTCCTCTCTTGTCTTCCTCACATAGAAAGCCTAGGTTCAATCATCTTAAATCATCCATTTCAATCTGTGTAAGTGTTCATCATCATCATTTTTTCGATTTTTAGGGTTTCATCTGCAGGTCTGTTTTTTCCATCTGTGAATCTCCAATCGTCTTCAATCTGTTTTTTAGGGTTTCATCTATGAATCTAATACGATTTACTTAATCTGATTTCATTTAGGGTTTGTCATAGAAAAGTTTGAAGTACTGAAGAACTTTAAAGAACTCGAAAGAACCGGCCTTAGAAGGTACAAGTTTGATCTATTTTGATCTGTTGTTTTATGTTAACTTGTATTTTAGGGTTTCAAAATATGAACTGATTTTTGGGATTTGTTGTTCTAATATGGGTATTTGTTTTATGATTTTAGGGTTTGTTGTTGCTCACCAGAGTTTGAACTTGAAGAACTAGTCAGAGTTGGTACTATGAAGGTATATGTTTCAATGAACTAGCATATGAAGTTGTTTTGATTGTTTTGGTTGTACTTAAGTATTATTTAATGTTAAGTGTTATTTTGATTTTGGATGATAATAGAAGCATGAAGAGTTTCGAATGATAATAGAAAAATGTTGAAATTTGGGCGTTTGTTGAATTTCCATTTTGATTGTTTATAACATAAGTCTGTTTTTGTTCTTGATTGATTCTCTGTAAGCATGATGATAATAGTCCCAGTGGTTATTCGCAAAAGCTACTTGTAGCTCATTCTCTCTTCATTGAGAGGATGTTTCTACCGTTAACTTGCAGGGCTTCGACAATCCTACACCACTAGGACTAGTTTATTTAATTTTTGAACTTTGGAAGTTTTGTAAGTTTCAGTGAACTGAACTTAAGAAGTTTTGTAAGTAATTTGTTTGAACTTGACTTATTCTGAGTGAGCATGATTATTATAGTCCTAGTGGTGAAATTGTGGCTTACTCTCTCATCTTTGATAGGAGATTGTTGTCATTATTGTACAGGGCTTTGACAACCCTGAAACACTAGGACTAGTATCATTAATTTGTGAACTTAGGAAGTCTTGAAAGTTTGAATGAACTAAATGTAAGAAGTGTGAAAGTCCGTTTTGTTCTTGATTGATTTTCAGTCAGCATGATGATTATACTCCTAAAGGTGAAATTGTGTCTTATTCTCTCATCTTTGATGGGAGATTGTTGTCGTTATTGAACAGGTCTTCGGTAACCCTACACCACTAGGACTATTCTGTTTAATTTGTGAACTTAGGAATTCTTATAGTTTGTATGAACTGAACTTCGAAGTTTGTAAGTCTGTTTTGTTCTTGATTGATTTTCAGTGAGCATGATGATTATACTCATATTGGTGAAATTGTGGCTTATTCTCTCATCTTAGATAAAATATTGATGTGGTTATTATACAGGGCTTCGGTAACCCTGAATCGCTAGGACTATTCTGTTTAATTTGTGAACTTATAAATTTGTATAAGTTTGTACGATCTAAACTTAGGAAATTTTGTAAGTCTGGTTTTGATCTTAATTGATTATTAGTGATGCATGATGATAATAGTCCTAGTGATTTGCAAAAGCTACTTGTAGCTCATTCTTTCTTCGTTTAGTGGATGTTTCTATCGTTAACTTGCAAGGCTTCGGCAACCCTATACCAATAGGAATAGTTTGTTTAACTTGTGAACTTACGAAGTATTGTGAGTTTTTATGAAATGAACTTAGGAAGTTTTGAAAGTCTGATTTTGATCTTGATTGATTCTCAATGAGCATGATGACAATAGTTCTAGTGGTGGAATTGTGGCTTATTCTCTCTTCTTTGAGAGGATTTGTTGTCGTTAAAGGACAAGGCTTCGGAAACCGTGTACAACTAGGACTATTTTGTTTAATTTGTGAACTTAGGAACTTTCTTAAGTTTCAATCTAATTGAACTTATGAAGTTATTTAGAAGTTTGTAAGCCTATTTTATTCTTGATTGATTCTCCATGAGTATGATGATAATAGTCCTAGTGGTTATTTGCAAAAGATACTTGTAGCTCATTTTCTCTTATGTGAGAGAATGTTTCTTTCGTTAACTTGCAGGGATTCGGCAACCCTACCACTAAGACTAAGTACTTTGTCTAATCTTGTAAAGTCTATTTTGAAGGGTAATATGTCATCTTATGATAACAAGAAATAGATTAAGTGTGACTATCAGTCAAGTGAATACATACAAGGTATGAATTCATGACTTGTATACTTTGGTTACTTGGTGTAACGTGAAATGCAATGTGATTGGCATCAACTTCTGTACCTTCTAGATTACCTGGTAAGTACTTGACTTGTATACTTTGGTTTGTTTCACGAGCGAGAGAGCTTATGGACTTTGGTTTGTGTCAGGACCGATTGTATTGATTGCCTGGATCTAGATAAATGACTAGTTAAATGGAACAACTAGCATCTAGATGCGCTGAATGGAACAACGAAAAGTAGACGCACTGAATGGAACATCGAAAAGTATAATTAGGTTGCGTTGAATGGAACAATACAACCATGTCATCCATCGGATCAAAAAATGAATCAATCTGCGCTGAAACATTCAGCGAAAACTTGATTTTCTCTGCGCTGAACCATTCAACGATATAATCACACTACTAGTTGGAATGCGACATATATCTGGAAAGAGAAGTAGTGTTAAAGAATAGGTAACGCTTTTGGTGTAATCTGCAACGCTTTTTGGCTAATCTAGCAGCCAAATCTAGCCCATAGGACTTAGTCTAAGAGAGAGCCAAGTTATGAAGCTTCATCTTACCTCATTGCAGTTAACTAGTTAAGTATCATTTCCTTTCCTAATTTTACATTTTATACTGCCAGACTCTAGATGAATGCTAGGAGAAAAACTATTAAAACTCTTGACCTGCAAATTAAAATCATGGTCCTTAAGCGAAACTGTTACAACTATTGATGAAAAAATCATGGACTTGTTCTTTATTACAAAAACATTGTAAGTATTTCTCATAGTTTTTATGCTATATTCTGGTTTGTGCTTTACTACCCACTGACTAATTGAATTTTTTTCATGTAATTTTTTCCGTATGTGGTATTTCATCTTAGGTTCTTCTGCTTTTAATTCCACTTCTCTTACTTCCTTGCAGCAGTAACCTCATAATTTCTCCCCTCTAGTTTTTGTATGCATAATTCCAACATCTAACCATATATTTTTTATGTTCGCAGATTAACTGAAT
>JAJJMB010004716.1:2255812-2378875 GCA_023531105.1 Papaver atlanticum | reverse complement strand
TCATCTGAGACGGAATTCCACAATATACTTTGGTCGGACATTAACTTTCAAACAGACAAAAGATCAAGCAAATAATCTGAGGAACGAAATTTGTCCAATTACATCCCTCCCATAAGTTTTGAGACGGTAACTAGACAACTCAAATCATTTAGAGTTACCGAGTGCCGACACTCATCAGCTACTGATGTGAGGGATTATTATGATTGAAAAAGGAAATATACGATTCGATTAAAAAAATGCGAATGAAAGCAAAAATAAATAAATAAATGTATACACACACACATGGTGGTTTAGCTCACTGTTGTCAGATTTAAACATAAATCCTTCATTGTCTAAAAACATATATTTTTTCTGTCCCTAAATAGATGAGGTAGTTCCAGTTTGCACAATTCTTAAAGCAAGGAGGAGAGAGTGTATTCTCAAGTGGTTTTTACAATTATATCCTTATGGATAATAACTAGTAAAATTTGGAAATGACTTTTCTCCCAAATTCTACCACAGAAATTCCTAAACTTTATAGTATTGAAAAGTGTTTTAAAACACCTATATATCGAATATAAACATGACCACCAAATTACACATATTTCTTATATTAACTATAATCATTTAAAATGATAGTTTTTAGAATATATCTTCGTTTGATAATATAGATCATCTATTAATGGGACAAAATTTAAAAATCAATAGGTCATATATTTAGGTACATGGAGGGAGTATTTCGGAAAGAAAATCAATCAACTATATTAACACCACAACAACAACGACAATACGGTCATATAGTGATGATCGTATCTATCCATGTTAGGTGTCTGTCAAAAATTCAAACGAATTCGCTCTAATTTTATATAAATTTGATACTTTACAAGGGTAATTGGTTAGGGACAGGTATAACGCCTCCCAACTGTTCTTGGTTTAAATATTGCCATCTATAAACGGATATCTATCGAAAATGCTAAACGTGGGACAAATGCAAAGGCAAAGAAACTCGGACAGATACGAGATTGGGAGAAAGGGAGGAAAAAAGCAACATGGCGCCCATCCGTGCTTCACACTAAAAGCACCCTCTGGTAATCCACGGTCCCAGGGACAGCCACCTCCTGTCCCGCATTTGTCCATGGATTTTTGTCCCGCTTCTAGTGGCTACGGGTATCAATAAGCTGATGACTCACCTCTGTATACTGTCATAAATGTCCTTATAGAGTCGATAACACCAACTGGATTGGTTAGTTGGTACTATTAAATTCTCTATTGGTGGAAATAAATAGTTGGCCAACTTGTACTCATATAGAACTATGCGCGCATCATAATTTCTCTATTAACATTCTTTCAGATCTTTCGACTTCTCTTGATTTTCCTGTTTTTTTATCTGTGTTTATCCTCTCTTCTTGTTTTAACCCTTTTCTCGTAAGTATCAAGAATTTTATCTTAACTTTCTGTTCACCTTTAGCGTGGTTCTTGTTTTCTGTTCTGGGCTTCTCTTAGAATTGCATGCAAATGGTTTTTATTAGAGTTCTGTGTGAGTTTTCATGTATGATGGATTTATGATTTGTTGTTTGCACAGGTATTTTTTGAGATGGAAGAAGGTGATTTTAGATGCTGGGATGAACTAGTACCAGATGCACTTGGGTTAATCTTTATCAAACTACCTCTGCAGGATATTCTGACTGTGATTCCTAGAGTTTGTAAATCATGGGGGGAAGCAGTCGCTGATTTACAATACACCTCCAGGGCCGATTATGTATTCATAATGTACGTTAGCTAAGAGGAGAGGTGTAAAACGTGCCGGCCCGGCACAACCCAGCCCACGAAGTCACGTGTTCAGTGTGCTACGTGCTGTGTTGGGCTGTGCCAGAGATTCAGACGTGTTGTGCTGTGACGTGCTAAATGGCATGCTGTGTTGGGCTGTGCCAGAAAAATAATTGTGTTGTGCAGTACTGGGCTGTGCTGGCCCACTTATTTTCTGTTTTCTAAAGTAAATATTTTAGATAGTAAATGTATTATTATAGAAATTGATAGGCATAACGAATATAAAATGTCAAAAACTGGTTAGAGTAAAGATTTTCTTTTGAAATATGCATGAAATGTGATTTATTGTGTTGTATTTTATGTATAATTTGGCGTGCTTTCTTCGCGTGTCGTGCTGTGTTGTGCCACGTGCTTACACGTGCCATGTGTTGTGCCGTGCTGATGTGCCTATTTGTCTTGCACAACACAACACACTAAGCTAACGTGTTGTGCCCGTGCTGTGTCAAGTCACGTACTGTGCCGTGTTGTGCTCGAATTTTAACGTGTTGTGTTGTGTTGTGCCATAAACGTGCTGGCCGGTCCCAATTTACACCTCTAAGCCTAAGAGCATATCAGGAAAACAACAGTTATTTAAGTTGATTTGATGATGGGTTGAAACTCCTGGTATTATCTCCCTTTCCTCCAGCAATAGATGCACAAATTTGTTTTAGCATTGACATCATCTGCTATTCTTTTGATTGTTGTGTTGTATTAAACTTGGATTCTTTTATTCAATTATGGTTAATTACAATAGTCTATAGATGCATCATTACTGGGACTTTCTCCAGCACATCACCCTTATCAAACTGGTTACTAAAAGTTATAAACGGATACATTAACTAAAAGTCGAATCTAATGATGGAGCAGCATGCTTCATGAGAATATTTTCAAATCCTAACTCCTAAGCTATCATTTCCTTCAATGCTTTATTTTCGATGGATTCTCAGGTTCCAATCAAATTTCCTTTCAAGTTACAGACTGACCCACTAATACCGCACGTGACAAGTATATGCAAATTAGCATCAGAACTGAACAAAAACTAGTTAACTAAAGAACATTTTATGTTTACAAGACAAAAGATTACAGGCATGTAATGATGAAATTAAAACCATGGTTAACCAACCGGACAAGTAAGATAAATTTTTAACAAAAATGAACCCAGCCAATATCAAGAGCGACAAGTACAGACTGTACAGTTAATTACCACTGGGGATCGAACCGAATAGAAAATGCTGTATAATTGGGACTTTCTCCATTACCTCAACCTTGTACATTTTAAGGAACCCATAATTCACCTTATTCCAATTACGCACGCCACTATTATCATCCAAAAAAGGTGAATGCCCAGCAAATGGTCCCTTCACTTTCTTCACAGACGCAATACATGAGATATAAAGATACTCTTCGGAGAATACCTCTCGATTCTGAATTGTTTTCGGTTTTGTATACTTATGATCAATCAATTGAGACTAGATATTAATCCGTACTCCCCACCGGGTGGTAAGTTCTTTGTTTTCTGTGTATTTTCAGCCAGAAACTAGACTAAGGAAAGCAAAATTTTGATAGGGGTAGCAAGAAAACAATATTGGGCTTGGGGGAAAACTTAGACTTGAAAATTTAGGCTTGAAACCCCAATGAGAAGGAGTAGCAAGGTGCACACCCTTGCTTCTAGTTGGATCCGCCACTGTTTTCAATACGTTGTATTTATATTCTTAAGGTGTGCAATTATAAATAAACTCACCATTACATGGTCCTCCCAAACATACACAAAACTGATGAAAGTTAAGACAATGACTAAATTAATACAACCCGCACTTGGGTTAATTATAACTGCGATTCGATTTTTAAATTTTCACATTTTTATTTTTAAAACGAGGAAGGATCCCATCACACTTTTATTCTCATATTATCTTACACGTCGGATGTCGTTTTTATGAATAACAACCATATGATAATGGATTTGAAGATAATATTTTGGGATATGTTCCTCTTACAAAGCTCTAGGTTCTGACCAAATATGAGTGCATTCTGAAATGTGTTTAGACGTATAACACTGCCAACTACTACTTTGAAAATGAGCAGTCGAAAATCAACGGATTTCATAGCCATTGAAGTTAAAACCGGTAGATTGTGAGGTTTATCATTTCGGAATGCCCTCGTTTCTGGTAACACTAGTACAATTATGGTCTTTGGTCACGGTTGACCTCGTCACGGTCGTACCTATAAACGGGCCTAAAGCTTCGTTTGTCCCGGCTAAATGTATTTTCGGGAAAAACGAATGGTGGGATATTATTTGTTCCCATAAAATGAATGGTGGTTTAGGTTTTCGATGATGGAATTTCAGCTTCTTAACCTTTATGCGTTACCACTAAACATTATATAATCTCACTACATGCTGAAATTAGACTAGAAACTAGTATTAGCATACTCAACAACTCACTGAAAACAACACCACACATAGCTAGGACACTACATATAGTTCATACTTGAAACTGATTGAGAACAAGGAAATAGAAACACTCAAGACACTAAACCTTTAATGACTTATTATCAACTTCTATTTCCTCACGTTACTTCATGATGGATGAAAACTGATTTTGCTTTATAAAACATATGAGGCTAGAAGTGAGTCCTAGTCATGCTTGCCACATGTCACTCTAACCTTTCCATCATGAGTTGGAGGACACCTCATGGATACAATGGACAGCTCATAGGAAAAGAGCCATGTATTGCTAGTTTCAACCTTATAACTTTAAACAATACTTTAAAACAGGATTAAGCAATAAACAAACCATAAAATATTTTATAACAAATCATGCTTAACTTAAACTAAACAAGAATTACCTTAACCATATGTAATTTGTTGCGCAAAACACAAAAAAGTCTAACATCTCCCACTTGTTTAAGCAGCAAAACCCTTTTAAAACTTTTTATGCTAACCGCACACTCGAGTCAAAAAGTACGCTAGCATTCGAATATAGAAACTCACCCCTTGTATTCAAAAGGTGCAAGCCATTTCTACAATCAGAAAACTAGACGACCAATTATTCCCAAGTAAAACATTTTATTTTTCAAAACAGAAAAACCTTTTATTGGCTTAGCTTTACGCCAAAACCAAACTGAACTTGAAAACTTCATTTGGCTTTGCCTTATGCCAACTGAATTGCACTTGTAACTTTATTGGCTTAGCTTAAATCCATACAAGCAGCATACATATGCTCTTACGCCACCCGCTTTTTATCCTTAGTGATATCCCCATTGTCTTGCTCGAATTAAGCACCATGCTCGTATTCTAATGAGACCAAGAACTTTAGGACATTGATGATATCGAATGAGAACCATATTTCATACCATAAATTACTTTATGAGCATATACACCTTACAAAAGTAAGGAAAAAAACATGATGATAAAGCCATAAACATCATATTCCCATTAACTTCAAGCACAACACATAACACATGCTTTATCTCAAACTAGAGATTACTTTATAAGCATACAAACCTTACAATAATAAGAGAATGATGATAAACAAGCTACAAACACCACTCCCACTGAATTTCAGATTCAAACACAACATGGAATAAACTTGATGATAAACCATAATCATAATTCCACTGAAATTCAGATTCACACAACACATACATGCTTATTATCACTTTATACAGCTGTTAGAGCATTGCTCGGTTGAACCCACTAGCGTTGGTATGTCAAGTTAGTTGTCAATTTTAGTTGCCAAAATACATTCTTGATTTAGTATACTAAAGATAGTTTCGGACTAGATTAAGTCTAAGAAGTAGAATCGAAGCTATCCTTGACGGATGAAGTTTGAAGACTACAAGAAGACATCAACAAAGACTTCATCAACAAAGGTATGTGGTAATTGATTTCATTTGGATTCTTGTTCAATTCTACCTTTCTAATCTATCGAAATAAATGCTCACTCTATGGAACAATTCCTATGACGGTAAATGTACATTTATGTATATATACTCGAGGTTATTTTAGCCACGACTTTTGTGACAATAACGTTTATCCCTGGAAAGGTTCTCATGTTATAGTGAATGATCTTACGAATTCAACGAGCCAAGAATCCTTAATTCTGAGTTATAACGATGAAGTTATGAGTGATTTATTAAAGTAACAATTATAAGTGTTGCTGTAATTGTTATAGTTCGTTAGTAGGAAACTATCCATGAACTGTTTGTAACGGTTCACGGACTTGAGCCATATTACGTGACTAGAAGCCAATTTTTGGTCAAGTTTTTGATGTTTCCTTATCTAGGCAAGATAGCTATTACTCCAAACATATTTGATTACCATATTAAAGTGTTTGTGATTCCTTCCTAATATAAATAGGGATGCACAACGGTCGGTCAGTTCGGTTTTCAGGTGAAACCGTCGACTGAACTGACCATTGGCCGGTTCTTGATTTTCAAACTGTCACCGAGCCGAGTAATAATCAGTTTGGTTATTAACCGATCTGTGTGGAATCGGTCGGTTACGATTTTTAGCCGGTTTTTAACTGAGTCTAAAATTGAACAACAAACAATTAGATTTTTTAGGTGAATACGGAAGCAAACATGATTTTACAGATGAATCATGGAACCAAACATGAAATTGAGATCAAAAAAACACACAACCAAAAAGAATTATCATATTTTTCCAATTATAATCAAAATAGTGATAACATCAAATATTAAATGATAAACAACACCAAAAGCATTGACTTCACCGCCTCAACCATTGTTGATGCTTCCTCCTGCTGTTATGGCTTCCTGTGGATTTCTAAAACCAACTCTATCTTCTTCCCTGCACATAATTCACATGCAACAACAACCCATATTTCCTAAATCACTCACAAACACAAATGTTAATTGATCTAAACCATGGCCGCAACATCACTTTCTAACACCATAAAACAACAATTAAGTTCAACACCATATAACTTCAATCTGAGAACCCCCAGTTTAAAACCTAGGATTCTATTATCCTTGTGATTTGATGGTAAATAGATACTTATAAAGTTGTGATTCTGCTTAGTAATAAGAAATGGTGACTAAGATGAAAACAAGAAGAAGGTGGTGCGGTTGCTACTGCCTACTTGCTCGTGGAGATGGAAGTAGTGGAGTGGTGGTGTTATTGACTGTAACTTGATTGTGAGAAATGAAGAAGAAGAAGAAAGAAGTTGGAGAATGAGGCAAAGGGGGCAGAGATAGAAATGTTAGGGTTCGTTATTTAGGCTTATACATATAACTTAGTTGACGGCTAGGATCTAATTAGATCAATGGATGAAAATGGTCGGTTCATACGGTTCGGTTTAGTCAGTTTGGATGGTCAAACTGTTGACCGAACTAGAGATCTAACGGTTATGAAAATCTAAACTGTGACCGACCGTTAGATGAACGGTTCGGCTTGGTTTCGGCTCGGTTTATGTGAAGCCCTAAACATAAATTGTGATTTATTCACATAAATACAATATTTACTAAATTAATTATTTATTTAATTATTTTGGCAAGAGTTGTAACTTAGGAAAGACTCCCAAAATTAGGAGAGTCTTGGAAAAGGAAAATAGCTTTGCTTAGCTTTCAAGTTACCTTTCACTATAAATAAAGGGTTCGTGAGTGCTACACGTTTTTCATCCCCTTTGGAAAATTGGTGTATGCTTCATAAGGTTGTTTTCCATGTCTTCTGTTCTTCAACAAGAGTGAGATAAAAGTCTTTGTATTGGGGATCACAAAGCCGAGTTGGATTTAATCTTCGTGATTGATTATACAACTTGTAATCTATGTTTTTCACCTCTTGTCTATTCTAAGGTTTTCTCTTCTGATATAAACCATTCAAGAGTTGTTGATCATAAACCCTAGGTTTTGATAGATTTTAGTTTCCGATCGTATACCAACACTTGTTAGTCGAAATTGGAAGCTAGAAAGAAAACTTCGATTAAGGTATCTCGTAAAAATCCTTAAGAAGTTTTAAACAAGATATCTTTAGATTTATTCTTGTTGTTCTTGTTGTAGAATAATTAGGTTTCTCTTCGTATTTTTGAAGAGTATAATAATCCCTAATCTACAAGTTTGTTTTGATATTACTTTTACCTAGTAATTGCTTTTCTCAAAACAAACACAAGATTTCCAAAACCTTGATTTACATCTAAAGGGAAATCGATTCGGTGTTTTGTGAAAACAAAAGATCGAAAAGTATCAACCGTGTTGTTGTATCTTCTGAAGAGAACTTTTTTCTGCCAGAAGATTTTCGGGAATAACTTCTAAAGAGAATTTGTGTTCTGCTAGAATTCATACGAGAAGAATTCCTAAAGAGAATCGGTGTTCTGCTAGGAGTTCTATAAGTGCTTGAATACAGATGAAGCAAGTATTACATCTAGTCCGAATAGGTAATAGGAAATTGGTATAACATCTTAGAATCAGTGTGTGTTTATTCTGGACTAGGTCCCAGGGTTTTTCTGCATTTGCGGTTTCCTCGTTAACAAAATTTCTGGTGTCTGTGTTATTTCTTTTCCGCATTATATTGTTTATCTTTATAATTGAAATATCATAGGTTGTGCGTTAATCAATCATTATTGATAAATCCGACCTTGTTTGTTGGATAGGATTTTGATTGATCTTGGATATTGGACTTTGGTACTGTCCAAGTATTTCTCACATCAATCAGGCTCATAGATTTCTATTTGTTTGATTTGCTGGTTAATTTGAGAAAAAGAGATAAACTCTTTAATATTATTCTTTGATTGAGTTTTCACTCTCGGAATATTATTGAGGTTTAGTCCATACAGATTGCCAAACGAAATATTGGGTGTGGTTGTTAGACCCCCGCTTTTTCAACAGCTATAACATAAACCAAGTAAATAGCATGTCAATAAGCAAAACAATAACATCTTAAACTCAAAAACAAGACTCTGTATCATCGCGAATCACCTTTGGGTAGAAATTACGACATACAATGAGTCTTAATAAGTTTAAGAATAAATTCTCATATGAAAAGCTTTCACTCATATGAGACTTGATTCACATCAAATTTCATAAACACAAAACACCTTTGGGCAAGATTCGTGTTTACAATTTCTGAATGAATCAAAACAAACAACCACAATCACATAATTCTCAATAAAACACTTCCACATACTCTCAAAGCATCACTTTGGCAACACTAGTCAAGTAATGAAAGCTACAGATTTTACAAGTTACAATTTCTCAAAATAGAAAAAATTCAGACCTTGTACTTGAACAGAAAACACTATTTTGAGAAGTCCAAATCCATCGTAGAAGTGAACAAACCTTGATTGTGATACACCAATCATCTACAACTGCTCCAATACTTGCTATACCTATTTTACAACCCCACAACATCAAGTATGAAGTACCGAATCACCGCATATGAGAAGAAATACAACCTTAGAACGAAAACAATCCAAAATCTCAACCATACAATCACCCTAGATGTTGATATGTTATAACTAGGTGAAATAGAAGTTGAATGTTGGAATTTCAGCTCCTTAACATTTATGCTTTACCACTAAACATTATATAACCTCACTACATGCTGAAATTAGACTAGAAACTAGTATTAGCATACTCAACAACTCACTGAAAACAGCACCACACATAGCTATGACACTACATATAGTTCATACTTGAAACTGATTGAGAACAAGGAAATAGAAACATTCAAGACACTAAACCTTTCATGACTTATTCAACTTCTATTTCCTCACGTTACTTCATGATGGATGAAAACTGATTTTGCTTTATAAAACATATGAGGCTAGAAGTGAGTCCTAGTCATGCTTGCCACATGTCACTCCAACCTTTCCATCATGAGTTGGAGGACACCTCATGGCTACAATGGACAGCTCATAGGACAAGAGCCATGTCATGCTAGTTTCAACCTTATCTAGAATTATCTTTAAACAATACTTTAAAACAGGATTAAGCAATAAACAAACCATAAAACAGTTTATAACAAATCATGCTTAACTTAAACTAAACAAGAATTACCTTAACCATATGTGATTGTTGCGCAAAACACAAAAAAGTAACATTCGAAACCTAAAAAAGTTTAATATATCCTTGCTTGCTAAAACTGCGTGGAAGCTGATCCATAACCCTAATGCGTTATGGGTTAGAATTCTTAAGTGTAAGTAGTTTAAGAATTGCAATCCTATGCACTATACTAAACCTAAATTATGTTCATGGGTTTGGAGAAGTATTTCGATTGGTCTTGATTTTGTTATTCAGAATTCAATTTGGGAGGTTAGGAATGGTAATGATATTAATGCTTTCTATGATAATTAGATTAAAGATGCATCACATCCTCACTGCATTGCATACCCCAATCCAAGCATTACTGTCGCTGCACTTATAGATCAGGATACTAGAAGTTGGAAAGTAGATTTAATTCAATCTTTTTGTACTTCAGATAACTGTTCAAATATTTTAAACACTAGGATACCTATTTCTGGCAAAGATGGGCTTATATGGCCTCATACCAAGTCTGGGGTGTTTATCGTTAAATCTGCCTACAAGTTGTTGTGCGGTGGTTCTTCCGGTGCTACAACCTCCCAAAACTCTTTCTCTTCTTACAAACAACTTTGGTCATCTCCTGTCCTTCCTAAGATACACTTGTTTCTTTGGAAATGTGTTCAGAACATACTCCCATCTAGAGCCAGACTATCTAGGTACAACTCTAACCATGAAACAATGTGTGTCATGTGTGAAGATAATTGTCTTGAGACCGCAAAACATATAATTTTTCACTGCAAGTTTTCAAATGAGGGTAGTAACTCCGCATGGTCATTTAGCCCTATTGGATTCAGATTCAAACATAAACATCAAAGATAGGATACACAAATGGTTGTCTAGTTCTGTCTCTGCAGAACAGACATGTGCTTTTTTCACAACGTCTTGGTGTATTTGGAAGGAAAGATTCCTTAAAGTCCTTCAAGGTAAAACTCATTTTTACTAGAATACAGCCAGATATGCAAATAAGCTAAGCGATGAGTTCATCCCGTCACTTAGCAACAACAATAACATTTTCCAGTCTCTTGTCACCATGCCTGCAGAGCAGGCTTCTAGGGTTACCTAGTGACTGTATATTGGTATATTGCGATGCTTCCTTTGATACCGCCTCTAATCAGTTTGGTATTGGTATTATTTGCTTTGATTTGGTAGGTAACTACAAGGGGTGCAAACTAGTTCATGGAACAATAGGCAGTCCAGAAGATGTTGAAAGTTTGGCTGCCTTTGAAGCGTTGCAGTGGACTGGTAGTAGAGCAATTGACTGCATATGTCTAAGAAGTGATGCAAAAAATGCAATTTCTTTTCTTAATAAAACAACTAACCAGGTTAGCTGGTCTAATAGTTCAATTTTAGATGATTGTGCTGTGTTAGCCAACAATTTTAATTTCTTTAAATTTGAATACTTTAATGATTTAGCTGATAAAGCAGCCAAGTTTAGTATAAGGATGAATATAACAGGTTGTTGGAATGATGAGTATCCTCACTTCCTAAACCAAAATTTGTAACCTTGTTTCTAGGGGTGCACATGGACCCGTCCAAACCGCTCAAACCGTCCGAACCGACCAAAAATTCACTTAACCAACCCGAATCTGATGTTTCTAACGGCCCTATACGGTAATTGTTATATAAACCCGACCTATTTGCGGTGCTTATCGATTGTACACGAATACCGACCGACTCTACCCACAACCGACCGATCAAATATCTAATGGCTAAAAAACTCTGGTACCCTACATATAAATACTAGATACTCAGCCTCCTATATTTCTAGTGTTTTACGCCCTATTCTTTCATTCTTCTTTTCTCCGACAGAACTCACGGAGAGGCGACTCCGTTAACATCTCCTCTTCAAACTTCTCCCATCTTCTTTACTAACTAAAATCCAAGTGTTACTGATTTGGTTTGGTTGATAATCAAATCGATTCTTCAGAGCAGGGAAAAAATTTGTTAATTGATTTTCACAATTGAGTACTGTAATTAATAGGGTTTAGTTTGATTTGGATTTGTTGATTTTCTTTAATTAAGGTACTGTAATTAATGGTCTTTAGTTTGATTCAGATGTCCTGATCTATTTTTTAATTTATTGAGGTATTCTTAGAAATGGGTTTTAGTTTGATTTAATTGGTGGGGCTTTGTTTGATTTCTGTTTTTATGTTTGATTTTGTGGGTTGATTGTAATCTCTGATCATGTTATTGACTTATTGTTGGTGGTGATACACGGAGAAGTGAATTGGATTATTTGTTTGATGACATGCATGTCAATGATCATATTCGTTTCTTTTTTTTTTGGTTTAATGAGTTGAACAGTTCATATGTCATATGTGCCTCAACTTATGTTTTGAGTAACGCGATCATAAGTTTATACAGGAATGTCAATCTTATTGAATGAATTGTATCCTTATTATAATTTTTTTTGGAAGCTTTTGTTAAATTTGAGAGAGGAAGGATGAAATTCCATTGTTCCTGAACTGATTCTAATGATGCCTAGTTATGTTCGGTAAACCGGGAACCGATTCAAACGATCCGATCTTGGATCGGCCGGTTTACAACCGAGCCGAACTATAACCTTACTCCTAATTGGTGTTACTAAGAAAATAACCGACTTGTACGGTTCTCTGTTCGGTAGTGTCGAACACCGACCCGAACCGACCGTTGTGCACCCTTACTCCTTTCAGTTTAATGAATCTTTTTTGTCTTAGTAAAAAAAAAAAATGTATCTCCGGGACCATTTCACATCTCTTTGGATACGGGTATATTTGACGCATGTCCAATTTACATCGTGTATATCAACCCACACTTTCTAAACACGATTGAAAATTAGAACTGCTTTGGTTCTTAACCTAACTTCTACACTCCCAGTCTCCCACGATCTGCTACAACTCCGCCCACCTTCTTACGTTTTAGGTAATCATTCCTCTGTACTTCTTCGTCTCATCGGTCATTCAATCCCAAATAGAAACATTAGTCTATCGAGAGTGTTCATCTGATTTCATGTTCCTATGTGTAAATCGATCGGAAGTTTCGAATCAGTCAGTCATTGTTTCTGTCTCTCTATATCAGAAATACATAGTTCAGGAAGTTTAATGGTTCAAATTAGATGAGTACGCATTAACTAACACGTTTTGCTATTTGATGGTGAAACTGATGTTCCATTAAGCTTGGGTTTTTTCTGGTAAGAATCTGAAGTGGTTAAATTTTGGACTCGCTTTTGGTTAATAGATGCAATAATTTGCGTATTGAATTAGTGATTTCTTTGTATATTAGGGTTTTCCTATTTGAAATCATGTCACATTATTTTTTTTCCAATTTTCATTGTGTTTGATTGTGAAAATAGGTACCCTAAGATAAGCATTGCTAGAGTAAGGGAGATCCATGCCTTCTATCTTTATGTGAAAGGTAATTTAGTTTCTTCCTCTCATTTTGTGTTCATATACCTATTATAAAGATGAATTGGTTTTCTATGTTTCTTTGACAGTGAACCCAAAGATCATAAGTGCAACTCATCCAGTTGACATTAGATTCTTGCACTTATAAGGCTGTATATAAAATCGAACTCCTGATATTACTCGCCTTCTTCCTTTGTGGTTAATTTATTGTATTTGATTTCCCTGACCTAATGTGACTTTGATTTGATTTCGCAGCAATACCTATGTATTATACCTGCTGAGGTCTTTCCATAGAGATTTTAGAGCTCTGGTTTTGTTGTCGTTCAGTTTACGTGGTTCAATTGCAGGTAACTTTTTGTCTCGTCGACTGAGATAGATATTCAATTTCATTATTGGTTATGTGGGAAGTATTGTACTGATTTTTAAGTCGTGATTACTTTACTCTTGCATGTCTTTCATCCACTTATCATACACAATTTATGAATCTGAATTGTCTGGAAACTTGGATGCATAATACCAAATCTAGGACAATTGATGCAAGTTTTACAGACTGTAATTTCCTTTCTACATGCTGAGTATGTTTTAGGTTGAACAGCAAAGATTCATGAACTAATTCAGAAACTTCTTAAAGAAACAGAAAGTTAATTATTATCCAGTATATTGTCTCTTCACAAGATTACTCAGTTCTGCCTTTGTTGTGGACAGTTTTGCAATAAATGGTAAGTGTACGGTGTTATATCTGGTGTGCGAAGTTGTTTTTTTATTCTGTGGATGCGGGCAACAACCAAATTGAAAGATTTCTGTGAACTGTAGCATTGTTGATGAAGATAACCTTAAAATTTAGTTCATTCTGACATGTTCCTTTGTGAGCCTACTTTTTTCTGCATTTAGTCTTCCGGGTGTGGGATTTAATCGTTTCCCTTATCTGTTTCTTTGTCATGTAAATCGTTATGCACTAAACTTGTTTTTTGGGACTATTTTCTGCTCTATGACAGGTGTCTCTTGGCAAAGAAAAAGAAGCCGTTTGCGAGAGATCCATCTGAGATGCAATCTGTAATTTGTTCTCAGGGCCCCATATGCCAGTAAGTTGACTTTGTATGATTCTAAACCAGTCAATAGTTTGCTATACCTTCTTTGTTGATTTAGTTCAACTTCTATGAATAACAATTTCCAATAGCTTTCTGTAAGACTGTAAAAATTTACACTCCAGAAGCAACACTTATATTCTCATCTACCATTCAACCTCGATACAACTTTGTATGCAAGTTATATGATTTTTCTGCGGAAGGGTGATATCTTTCGTGTGGATGCTCACTAGAATATAATGATTAAATTTAACCAAAGAACTAATTGTTACAGGTGATCCCATGTATTGAACGTGCAGTTCTGGATTAACTTTCAAACTTTCTTTACAGCTCGACTAACTGGTTATGCCACTCAATCAAGCGAACATGAACCCTTGATAATATAAGCATGTCAAGTTCTCCGACATTAGACTAGTAAGCCATAGCTGAGCCTTACTAATATGTATTCTGTGATGCAGTATATCAGTTGCCAGATTCCCAGTTGGAGCCAAAAGAATGAGTTGTTACCCTGCTTGTGAAGCTAGAAATGAAGATATTAGCCTTCTTGTTAAACTGATAAAGCAGTTGCCCGGTGATACTATATCTTTCTGCTTTTCAGTCAAAACAAAACTATACTCTCTCTCTCTGATGTAGCAAGCACTTGGAACTGGCGAATTGGAAGTGGGGCATGAACTAGGTAAATCCTTACTAGAACCTTAGAAGTTACAGTGAACCAGAAACACAAAACTCCACTGCCTAATGACGACAAAGATGTGAAAAATGAAAAATTAAGGGTTTTCTTTTTAAAGCAAGTTTCTTCTTGTTTTTGTCGATATGAACAGATTCTGCGCATAAGTTTTGTTTTGTTTTGTTTTTTGTTGTAGACCTTTACGGTTGCCAGGCAATCTGGTCTCTATTTTCTTGCAAGATATTTCCTTATTTCTATGTTGATCTTCAAATGCTTTTCCGCCAGCTCACAAGGTTAATCGCCTGACTTCATTTTGTAGATGGAAAGTCGTGGCACTTGGAATAATGGAGGAACATAAAGATCCGGAAATACTTTCTAAGTTTGTGACTTGTGACTACAAACTTGCACGTCATGTATAAATTGTTTGATTTGCAATTTATATTCAGGATATTTTTTTGTTATTTCCTTGCATATTTTATATTTATGGTGTTCAGATGTCTCTGGCACTAACGCAATGTGCATTAGGTTAGATATTGTGTTGTAGCTTTACCAATAAATTTGTTTTACTTTTATGTTTTGCAGCCTAGCGACATCCTAGAGGTAAAGTTTGGAGGAGCTCTTGCAGTGCGAGTGTTCACAGGCATCTTCAGTTAACAAGTCCCAGAACTTTGTTAGAGGCTTCTTACTCTTCTATGCGAAAGCGATTTCATGTTTTGATACTTTCTAATTATATTGATATGTCCTTGTTATCAACTCTAGTAGAATCCATATATCAAGATAAACGTAAACTATGTTGATATTGTCAGATTTAATGCAATGTTAAGAATTTTAATTAAGATTATTTCACTATTTCGCGATTTTGCTTTTTGTAAGGCATAATGATGTGCCTATGCAGCCAAGTATCTTAGATAGTTTGGACAGTGAATATTGCATATTGGTCACGGTGTAATAAGGAATTCGTGTCCACTGATCAACTTTGGTCACGGTGTACTTCAGCATCCCGTGACTAAAGAGCCAACTTGTCACGGTTGACAATAGAAATCCGTGACTATAGAAATTTTGGTCACGGTGGATTTGACATGTAGCCACGGAAATGACCGTGACCAAATGCTGGACTTTTGGCCTCGCAGGCTTTAGTCACGGTTTTCCAAAATTTAATTACCGTGACTAAAGGCCATTTATGTACTAGCGTGAGTATGTAGAATTTTGGAAGAGGGATATATCCCAGGAATATTATCTTCGAATCCGATACTATTTAGTTTTTGTCCATGAAAGAGACATTCAATATGTGAGAAAGTATGAGAATACAAGTGTGAGGGAATCCTTCCTCTATAAAAATAACTAAATACAATCCAAAAATGTTAAGTCAAAAATTAAATCAAAATATAACCAAATCAGCAATTATTCAAACCCTAATCATGCATAACAGTTATTCAACTTACGATTTCGAGCGCTTATACAAGTACCACTTTGTAATTCGTACAAACCATTTATGTTGGTGGACTAGTATCTGCCGTGCTAGGTTATTTAAAAGTCCAAGAAAGCCCATGATTCATAATGGAGAGTTACCCTGGCCTGGAGTACAGTATAAAGTAATGTGTAGTCCCTGGATAGCAATTCGGGGATATGGAGAGGAGTTCGGGACGACATACGTTCGTGTATTATACGGATTCAGATAGCTCGGATTCAGTCAAAAAGTCGTTCAACGGTTCGTTGTTCGGGAAGTAGTTCGGAACGGATATGTACGTGTATAATTCGTTTTAGAAATGTGAGTTTGGTATTGAAAATTCGGCGCACATCAAACTATAAGAAAATATATTTGGTATAAATTACATAGAAATATGGGTTGAAATGAAATATATAAAGGTATCTAATAAGTAATCAACAAACATCGCATGGCTTAGTGGTTGGAGTGCTTGCATATATTCCAGAGGTCATGGGTTCTAACCAACCTCCTTCATTTCTTGTTTTTTCAATAAAACAAACTTCAAATCCGTGGATCTACTCGGTAGATCGGTACTGACTGGGGTGAGTCACTACCAGAAACTAAGTGGCGAATTAATCGGATTCGCTAATAATTCGGGGATTATTCTACTTTGAGTAATTCAGACGAATGAATCGGATTCAGACATTTCTTATTTTTTCGGACAAATGAATCGGATTCAGACATTTCTTATTTTTTCGGACGAATAAATCAGATTCAGACATTTCTTATTTTTTTCATTAAAACGAACTTCAAATCTATGGATTGACTCGGTGGATCGGTAATCGGATTCAGACATTTCTTATTTGTTTCATTAAAACAAACTTCAAATCCTTGGATTGACTTGGTGGACCGGTACTAACTCGGTGAGTCACTACCAGAATCTAAGTGGCGAATTAATCAGATTCGCTAATAATCCGGGGATTACTCTACTTTGAGTAATATGGAAATGTTATAAATACCATTTTTGTTGACCTTGCACAAATATTCCCGAGGGGTAAAAAATGATTTTTTTGGAGTCAACTTGAGAAAGTTGCTTCCACTTTTTGGAAGCAACTTGTATAAAGTTGCGTCCACTTATGGAAGCAACTTGTGCTAGTTGCGTCTACTTCTGAAAGAAACTTGTGCTAGTTGCTTCCACTTTTCAGAAGGTAGGGGTAGTTTCAAACATTGAATAAAGGTATATTTTAAGGGATGGATTTTTAGGGGTATTTCAATAATGTTCCCTAATGTAAGTCATACAAATGAATCGGATTCGGACAGTCCGTTCGGATTCGCGAAAAATTCGTCGAATTTCTAACTAGAGTGTCACCCACTTATCATTTTCCTTGTACACCACCACCAACAACAAGAAAAAAAAAGAAAAAGAAGAAGAAAGAAACACCCTACTTGCTTTTATTTTTAGCTACTCAGTAGTCATCCAGGGTATTGGTTATGTATCATTTATGTGGTGATAAACCATGTGGGCATATTTTACAACTGTATGGCCTATTCTTATAGGTATGTCAAACATCAAAAATTGCCACTTTTGTATCCATTATGGGTATGTCATATGTCAAATATAACACAAAGACATACGCGATAGAGTTTCCAACGAGCGATATAGATTTTATCGCTTTACTGAGCGATAAAGATTTTATCGCTAGTGATATTCTCTCAATCTCCAACGATATTCTTATTATCTACGAGTATTTTTATTTTTATTTTTATACATTATTCTCTCCTACTTTTTATTATTCTAATAAATATTTATATCCAAAGGGTCCCACTCCAAAAAAAAATCAAGAATATAAAGCACAGTTTGGAAAAGTTAGGCAAGATAAAGAGAGGTCCTGATTTGTCTAGGGAGGAGATAAATCAATGGCCGTAGTTTGTTCAACTTAAAAACATTATGAATGTTTTATTAATTAGTGTCCCATTAATTGGTCGTAATAAATAATTCATTAAATTTTCATTATAAATGTCCTCTTAATTAATCTAATAAATATATGTATTCCAATTAATAAATATAAATAATTTTAATAAAAATTATATTAATAGAAATTAGTGGCGATAGTGTAAGAAGTACTGGTTGATAGAAGCGGTGGCGGGTGTTAGTGAGTGGTGGTGGTGGAAGAAATAGTTGCGATGGGTGGTTTATGGTGGTGTGTGTTAGTGAATAGTCGTGGACAATATTAGTTTTGTGTATTTAAAATACGGGTAACATTGTATTGTAAAAGATGTAATTGGTTGTTTGAGGATGATACCATGCTATTTAGTAAAAAATTATCATAACTGCCAGATCACTTAAACGGTACCCCTGTTACCTTTAGTACAAGGTAGCAGATACCATATTTTGTGGATGATACCATGCTATTAAGGAAAAATAATCATAACTGCCGGATCACCTAAACGGTACCCCTGCTACCTTTAGTACCCAATTATATAAGTCATGGTTCTAAATGTTAAAAGAAAATTGATCGCAATACAAAAGAGAATATAACAATAAGAAAATATAATGAAATAAATAAATTAACGACCTAGGTTTGTTCAATTAAAACTTTATACATGGTGTTTGTAATTCAAAATTAGAAGTACGAACAACGGCTAACGGGAGGTGGGCGGCGGTTATGGTGGAGAAAGAAATAGTATCATACGGTTTTGTGGTGTCGGCGGTGGTTGGTGAGTAGTAATAGACTATGTTAATTTTGTGTCACCACAAAATGGGTAACTTTATAAACTAAAAGATGTGGTTGATCGTCCTTAATGATAAAATAGTCTCGGTTAAAGTACATGAAAGATTTAAAAAAAAAACAGACTATCACATCATATAATTAGTAAAGGCAAATGGCACCAGTCAAAATCCATACACAAAAAATTACTTATTGTAGTAATTTGTCGTTACGGTAACGGTTGTAACCTAACGAAGTATATTTTTCTTTCTATTTGTTTGTACTATATTATAAAACGAAGCTTCGCTAAGTTAGGAAAGATAAAGACCAGTCCTGGTTTAATTTGATAAATTCATGACTACGGTCGATCCTACGAATACACACTTTTATTGAGAGAAATCCATCACATATTCTCTTCATCCCATCTCAAAAGTCAAAATCAAAACAGAGAAATTTGATCAACTAAAAATAACAAACCTATCTTCCCATAAAAAGAACAATTCATTCTCTCACTCACATCCGTTAGGATGAGTGGATTTTGAAAACTTTAGTTCCTCACTTTGGAGCAAACAAAAATCAGAAATAAAATTAGGAAGGGGAGATAGATTGCAGAAAGAAAAAAAAGACTTAAATCCAAAAATATACTTCTGGTTAATCTTCTTTCCATGTTCTCTCAATCTTCTTCCACCAAAACGTACATATCTGACAAATCAAATTACTCCGAGGTAATAATATTTGAGAAAACCATTTCTTTTGACATCGCTTCATGTATGAATTTTTGGGGTTTCTATCATTTTCTTGAATTTCATTTATTGTATATTTAACTCAAGTATACATTTTCAACGATAGCCTACTTAATTACAATAATGTCATGGTTGAATTTAAGTGTCTGTATTTTATTATTAGCCAGATTATGAAAATTTGGCTGTCATAGCATAGGTCGCCGAGATTTTAATCTATTCACAAAATTTTGGTCCAGAAAGATGAGATTTTCTGAAGTATCAATTTTTTATTTCTTTTCTTTAGACTTTAGTGGAAGTAGAATTTTGGATTCATCTTGGTAGATACACTTAGCGAGAAACTACTAAAATTACTCTGATTGCACATTATAATTTGACTATCGTCTGGCATTTAATATATATGTATATAGAATGCCCCCTTTTTCAGGCTTATGTTCAAAAGTCTAGAAGAATTTGGTTAGAAACAATTTTCACTAAATAATCTAATATAATTATACGTAATTTATATAACACCCGTGCCATAATAAACGATCTATTAAATTTTTTCATTATAAAGTGTTCTATTAATTAGATTTTCACTAATTGCTCATAATAAATGATCTATTAATATTTTTTTCACTATAAATGTTCCCTTAATTAATTTAATAAATATGTATTTCCATTAATAAATAATTTTGGTAAAAATAAAAATGATATCAATAGACAATGGTGGCGGTAATAGATGGTGGAAGAGGTGGCGTTCTTAAAAAGTGTTGGAAGCGGAAACATTAGTGGTGGTCAGGGACGTAGCCAAGCCCAATTTTAATTGTTTTTGATCTTTTTTTTTATCATAAAATGGGCTATTAAGTGTATTTTGCACCCGTTTCCAATTTAAAGAATTTTTTGTCCCCTTTCCTCAAAATCCTGGCTCTGCCCCTGGTGGTGGTGTTGGAAGAAGTAGTGGCGGTGGATACTGGTGAGTGGTGGTGGACAATATTAGTACCGTGTCATTACAACACGGATAGTCGGATAACATTGTATTGTGAAATATGCAGTTGGTTGTTTTAGCAAGATTGAAAAAGGCATGTACCATATATTGCAAGGATGATATCAAATCATATATGACAAATTGTTCATGACAGCTGGATCAACCAAATGGCACCCGTATAAATCATGATTTTTAATGTTAAAATAAAATTGATTGCGATACAAAAGAGGACGGAAAAAAAATAATGGGACAAATTAATTAACGACTTAATTTTGTTCTATCTAAACATCATATATGGTGTTTGTGATTGAAAATTAGAATTACTCCCAACAACCTATATAGGGGGTAGGCGGCAGTGGTGGTAGCAGCGGCGAAGTCAGAAATTGACACTGAGAGGGCTATTTAAAAAAAAAAATAAACATGTAAACTTTGGTCGACTAAACCTTAAATATAGATGTGATAAGTATTATTTATAAAATGAAATTAAAGATTTACTAGGTAGTTTTGTGGTGAGAGAAATGGTATCATGTGGTTTTGTGGTGGTGACGCGTATTGGTGAGTAATAATAGACTATGTTAATTCCGTGACGCCACAAAACATGTAACATAATAAAGTGTAAAACGTGGTTGACCGTTTTAATGTTAACGTAAACTCGGATAAAACACGACAATTGAAAGAAAAAAAACTTGAATCAATTGTCACATTATTTAATAACTGCAGACAAACAATATGAATCAAAATCAGAACATATGAAATTACTAATTATCGAGTCGTGGACTGCAGAGTAGAAATATCTATTGGATTTTCCTTTACTTTTGTAATGATAAGGAGGGTAAACTCGATAATTAATAATATTAAATTTAATATGAGGGAGGATCCCCTCACACTTTTATTTTTACAGTATCTCACACTTTGGGCACTATCTTTTCTACAAAACCCAAACGGTAGCGTATTTGAAGCTAATATTTTGGGATATGTTCGTCTTACGAAGCTATACATACCCAAGAAAAATGAGTAAATTCTGAAATATATAACTCTGTAATCAACTACTTTGAAAATCAACCGTCAAAAACCAACGAATTTTCAACAGTTAAAATTAAGATCGGTAGATTTGTGGGGTTTAGTATTTCAGAATATGCTCAATTTATGTGGATATGTAGATCTTTGCAAGACGGCATATTCCCAGAATATTAACTTCAAATACTCTCCCATTTAAGTTTTATTAAGAAAAATATCTTCCAAAGTTTGAGATAGTGTGAATCTAAGAGTGTGAAGGGATCCTCCCTCATTTAATATCCAGATAACAATTATCCCACGCCGTTTCGACATGGGTTAAGCGCTATATCTAGAATACAAAACAAAGCTTGGTTAAGTTAGGATAGATAAAGAGTGGCCGAGATTTGTCTAGGAGGGATCAATCTACGGCCGTGGTTTTATCAACTAACCATTACAAATACTTTATTAATTAGTGTCCTATTAATTGCTCATGATGAATGATTAATTAATTTTTCATGATAAATGTTCATTTAATGAATCTAATAAATACATATTTTTATTAAAAAATAAGTTTATTAAAAACTATATATATATTGATTGGTAAAGAATTTGGTGCTGGCGAGTTTCGAACTCAGGTAACTGGTATCATCACCCAATGACTTTACCACTATACTATAACGACCCCGGTTAAAAATTACATTAATATTTTTTAATGGTGGTAGTGAAAGAAGCAGTGGTTGGTGGAAACAGTGGCATGTATTTGTGAGTGGTGGAGGCGGTAACATTACTGCTGGTAGAAAAAATAGTGGGCGTGGCTGGTTTTTACGTACGGTGGTGAATGTTAGTGAATAGTAGTGGACAATAATAGTTTTGTGTCTTTGCAAAATGGGAAACATTTTATTATGATAGATGTAGTTGGCTGTTTTTAGCACAACTGGTAAGCACAAAACACAAATATTTTGAGGAGGATACTAAGTCATATAAGACAATATGATCATGACCACTGGATCACCCAAATGGGATCCCAACTATTTATAGTACCCGATCGAATAAATCACGGTTTTTAGTATTAAAATAAAATTGATTACATTTCCAGAATACAAAACAAAGTTTGGACAAGTTAGGCTAGATAAAGAACGATCAAATTTATACTTGCGGAACATAAATCTACCGCTATAAATGATCACGTTTAATTAAAATTTAATAATAAATGTTCAATTGATATTTCATAATAAATGTTTCTTTAATTAATCAAATGAATACATTTTTGTTGATACATAATAAATTTATTTGATATTAACCATATCAGTAAGCATTAATGGTGGTTGTGATGGTGGGAAGTGGTGGGGATAATGGTGGTGGGTATTGGTGAGACTGGTGGAGTGGTGACGATAATGTGGTGGTGGAAGAAGTAGTGGTAGTAGGGTGAGAAAAGGGGTCCGAAGATAGGTAAATTAAGCACTAATGGTGGTTTTGATGGTTGGTGGTGGTGGTGGATCGGCGGTGGGGATAATGGTGGTGGGTTTTGTCTAGACTGGTGGAGTGGTGACGATAATGTGGTGGTGGAAGAAGTAGTGGTAGTAGGGTGAGAAAAGGTGTCCTAAGATAGGTAAATTATTTAGTCACCCTTGGTTAATTTTTCTTTGTTTTGTTTTAATTTGATTTTAGTTTTCAAATTACTTTTTTTATTATTTTTTTAAAATTGACTTTTTTTAAAGACCAGATTTTTCCAAAAAAGAAGATGTTGTGATTTTAAGATTTGCCGGGTAGGAGGCAGGAAGACAAATGAAACCTATAAAAAAAATTGACCAAACACAAGGCTACACGCGAATTAATTGTAATCAGTTCAGTTTCTCACATCTCTCTTTTCCCTTTTTTTTCATGGTTTCTGTTTCTGTTATTATTTCTCCCCTACTTCATGGGATTATGCAAGGCTACGCGTGAATTAATTGTAATCAATTCAGTTTCTCACATCTCTCTTTATTTCTCTTTTTTGTCATGATTTCTGTTTTTGTCATTTCTCCCCAACTTCGTGTAATTATGCATGCTTGATAAAATAGTTCATGATAATAAGTAAACAGACGAGAAAAGAAATAGATCAAGAATTAAATATTATTATAAATTTTAGGAAAATGAATAAACACAAATCTAAGTAAATTGGGAACCCAACAATTTATATCAAAGAGAAAAATTAAATTCTAATGCTAACAGATTTTGCAAGATTAATCTAATTGATTTTAAAGTAATTTTAGGTGTTTTTAGTTTTGTTACAAGTTTGGTGAATGACCTTTGACGATATTTTTTTGAAGTAGTGAACGAAGTAATGTTCTACTGCCCATAGCATTTGCTCTAACGATTAACTATGTTTGTCTCAAAGGGTTGTATGACTTACATACACAATATTAAAAGATTCGAGGATAAGGACATGTTTATTAACCAACTCCTCAAAACATTTAGACCTGGATCGATCGGTTCGATTCTTCTCAGACAATTACGATATGTATGAATCGATGGATACATTTGAAACACATATCCTTGCCCGTGCCGTTACGGCACGGGTTGAGACCTAGTCATATTTAAAAGACAGAAACCGCTACAACAGGAGTTGATAAGTTTTCGGGACACAATTAGTACGATAATAAAAATTAACCAATGTCAAGGCACGGGTCAAGGCCTAGTTATAATACATAATATCTCACATGGACCCCACAATACACCCACAAATATATTTTTTATTCATTAGGATCTCACCCAACATAATTAAATATGATAATTAATAGGGGAAAGCCACTTTTACTAGAGGGAAAGCCGAGTTCGGGGTTCGGGGTGGATTTAGAAAAAATACTTCTATTATCAATAATTAGTTTTTGTTTCGATTTTTCCTTATAGTTTTGAGGTGCTTTATTCTTTGGAAGTTGGAAATCCCATTCATACACATGCACATTGCAAGGTGTCGCATTTCATTTTAGTATAGTTGGGTAGTCCCCCATTCTTACTTCTCCTGACCAAGTTTTATTTCTTCGTACATTCTCACTTTTAAACTTTGTTCTTTAATTCTTTCTCTAAACTCTAAATTTCATTTCCTGGCTTAGATTTTGATTAGTCTCTTTCCTTTCTGAACTCCGTGCTGAAGTGTTTCTTGTCGTTTCGTAGATTGTATTCCTTTTTTTCTTCTTTTTTTTCGGTTTTGATTCCAAATATTGTATCTGGAGACTAAATGCATTTTTTTTTAGTCTAAACTCCGTTCGTTTACTCTGTTTTAGTAATATATGTTTAGTTTGCAAATTTGCACTGAAGCCACATGAATGCAAAATATTATATGGATACAATGTTCCACGTGCCGTTTACTGTAAGATTGATTGGAAAACAGACACCAAAATGTTAAGCACAACTCTAAGCAGTTTTAGAAATGATTATTGCGGTCAAATTTGCTTAATCTATAAAAACAGAGACAGCCTTTTCATGAATTAGTTATTACATGTACTTTGTGTCATATCGTTATCCCCCTAAGCCATGGACCTTCAGAATTTCCTTTTTGGCCGAGGAAAGGGAGTTTCGATTTTAGTCACAAGTTTCTAAAATGATTATTTATAAGAAGAATACATTTTTTATTTTCACCACGGGATCGGCTTTCCCCTTGGTAAAAGTGGCTTTCTTCCTAACAATTCTCTTTTCTTTTTTTTGTAAGTTAAAATGCATTCAAAAGACTAACTTGGGGAGTTAGTAACCCTTACATCAGAGTGAGTAGAGCCATCTAATGCTGGGCTAGAAGAGTCGACCCGAGCATTTGATTTATCTACTTCTAAAGCATGATTAATACAAGATGGAGCAACGAATCTCCAATTGAGAATAGTTCAAAGGATTTAGCTTCCTTAGCCAATATATCAGCTACATTGTTTGCTGTTCTTGGCACATAAAAAAAACCTAGAAAATTTTGACAAAAAGAAAACTCCCTTTTCACTTCATCCATGATGGATTGGTTCTGCCAAGATATTTGAGATGGTTTCCCATTCAGATAGTCAAAAAGATTCTTACAGTCCCCCTCTACACTGAAATTTGATAGATTTTTTTCTTTATCCCACTGAGCTGCTTGGAGAAGTCCGAATGCTTCTGCTTCTTCTGGGGATGGGGCTGTAAGTGGTCCTGGTCTGCCTTGTGTGAAGTCACCTGCATCATTTCTGACGATTAAAGAGAAACCTGCCGGGATGCTCATTGAAATCCAAGCAACATCCAGGTTTAATTTATTTTGACATGCTCCTGGGGTTTTCCATTTACCATTAGAATTATTCTTTGTATCTAAGTGTTTATTGTGAACTGTGTACTTATCCTTATACCAGAAAGCTAAGTGTCTTTGGATTTCTAAAGCTAGTTGGTTATGGGTTTGTTGTTGTTGACCAAAAGTTCTATTGCACCTTTCTTTCCAAATGAACCAGATCTTAGTCATTATAATTTCTATAGGTATGGTTGGATTATCTTTTCCCAGCCATTCTTTACAAATATCTAAAAAAGAAGTAGAATAATTGAAATTTCAATCTACAGGAAAGGGCTCTGTAGCCCAAACTTCTTTAGCGTAGTGACAATGTAAGAATAGGTGTTCTATGGATTCTGGTTCATTACATCCAAAAGCACAGTTAGGAGATATGTCTTTCTTAAATCTTGACAATTTAAGATTAGTAGAGACAGCATTTTGCAAACATTTCCAAGTAAAGATCTTAATTCTTTGAGATGTTCCTATGGCCCATAACTGTTTCCGAAAGGAGTCTGGTTGACCTAAGTTATAGTTATTTATAGTGTTTTCATTTAATTTATTGTACATTGACTTAACAGTGAACTTTCGTGATTTGGTTAAGAGCCATCTGAGAGAATCTACTTTATTTCCCATATTATTTCCTATGGCAATTCTGGTTTTACAGATTTTTTGAGCTATATGTAAAGGGAAAGAGTAATGATTCAAAGCATCATTCCACTTTTTGGTATTAGGGTCTATAAGATCTTTCACCATGATTAGGGAAGAATTGTTCACTGTTTTGAAGTGTCTGAGATTGTCTGTCCAGTTGGGTATCCAATTATCTTCTCAAATATTAACACTATTTCAATCTCCAATTTCCCATATACTATTCTGCTCTATTAGCTTAATTCCTTTGTATATACATTTCCATATCCAAGAACTTGTACATGGAATTTTTGCTCTAAAAGCAGAAGTTTTTTTAAAATATCTAGGTTTCAATTGAGACACCCTGAGGGATTTGGGTTCAGTCATAAGTCTCCAAGCTAGTTTAGTAATAAGAGCTAAATTAAATTTATGGGAATTCCAGAAGCCTAGACCTCCCTTACTGATTGGTTTACAAAGACAAGAGTATGATTTAGGGTAGTGTCCTTTGGAGTTTGTTTCTTTCCCCCACCAAAAGTCTCTTTGAAGGGCATCAATTTTACTTGTAATCTTTTTTGGTAGTATGAAGCAACCCATTTGGTAGCTAGCCATACTTGCTAAGGTTGCTTTATTGAGTACCATCTTACTAGATTAAGCTAGTACTTTGCATATGCATCCCTGAACTTTTTGCTCCATTTTCTCAATTATCCCCTCAAAAAGTTTTATTTTTGCTCTATCTATAAATAGGGGTGTGCCTAGATAAGAGTCTTTCAAGTCTATTTGTTTTATCTTTAGCATCTTACTGATCATTCTCTGATGTTTAGGTTGCACCTTTTTGCTAAAGAAAATCCTTGATTTGTCAAAGTTGATTAGTTGGCCAGAAGCCTTACTAAAAGTGTCTATAATCTGAGGAATATTGTGACATTCCTTTAGATCAGCTCTAATGAAAAGTAAACAGTCATCAGCAAAAAACAAATGGGATATAGGGTTATTTTTAGGGGTTAATTTAATGCCATGAATAGCATTATCCTCTTCACTAGTTAGGAGAAGTCTAGAAAAGATCTCCATATAGATTATGAATAGATAGGGAGATAGAGGGTCTCCCTGTCTAGGGCCTCTAGAAGGTTTGAAGTAACTTCCAGGGCTTCCATTGAGAAACACTGCTATAAAAGTAGTGGAGACACATTTGTAGATTAAGTTGCAGAAAGATTGATCAAAACCAAAAGCTTTCATAGAAGTGATTAGAAAGTCCCAATTCACCCTATAAAAAGCCTTAGACATATCTATTTTAATTCCCATTCAAGCATGTTTGATCTTCTTTTTCTCAAATGAACGAATAAGCTCTTGGGAGATAACTATGTTATCTGAAATTTGTCTATTAGACAGAAAGGCAGCTTGAAAGGGAGAAATAATAAAGTTTAAATGAGGTTTGATCTTGTTGGCTATAATTTTGGCTATAATTTTATAACTTGTGTTACAAAGTCCTATGGGCCTGAATTGGCTAGGGTCTTTAGGATGCCTTTTTTTGGGAATTAGAAAGAGAAAAGTCTTATTAAACTCAGGATAAAGCTCCCCAGTTCTAAAGAAATGCTAAATAGAGGAAATCACTTGTTCTCCTACTGTATCCCAATTCATCTTAAAGAGGCTAGCAGGGAAACCATCAGCTCTTGGAGACTTATTTGGTTTAAGTTTTCTTAAGACCGAAAGAATTTCCTCAGGAGAAGAAATAGCATTAAGAATTGCATTTTCCACTTTAAAGATACTGGGTTGAATATTTTTGAATAAATCAGGGCATGGGGTGGGAGATTTAGGATTCTCTGAAAAGAGGTCTAGGAAAAATTCATTCAAAGTGTTATGTATTTCTTTTCTGTTAAAAGTAATCTCATCATTTTTCATTTTAATACATTCAATGTTGTTCCATTTTCTTCTCTTAAGCGTTTTAGTATGAAAATATTGTGTGTTTTTCTCTCCTAGTTGGACCTGATTGTCTCTAGATTGTTGTTTTGCTATAGCCTCCTGAGTATCATAAAGCTTTTCTAAGATAGATAGTTTTTCTTTGATTTTTTCCTCTTTCTTATAAACATGACTAGAACAATTGAGTTTATCTATTTGAAATAGAACTCTTTTTATCTCTTTTGAGGGTTTACCAAAGCCATTTTTCTTCCAATAATCTAGATTAGATTGAAGTTTTTGAATGTTAAGTATCAAAAAATTAGTTGGGTTGTCTCTAATAACATGGTTCCAGGTATCTCTAATAGTTTGAATACAAGAATATTCCTTTTTCCAAGTATCATAGTACTTGAAAGTATATTCAAGCTTGGTAAAATTGGAGTCTAGTTTTAAAGAAATAGGACTATGATCTGATCCTACAACATCCTACAACAACTAAATGTGAAAGCTCGGCATTTTGGAATTGAGTATTCCACTCAGCATTAGCCACATCTCAATCTAAACTTTCCTGAATATTAGATGCACCTTCTCTATGGTTGTTCCATGTAAACTAATAACCTGTAAATTCTAGGTCAATTAGTCCTGCATTATTTAGAATGTTCTGATAGTAATCACTATCAGATTTTTTATATGGAAGTCCTCCTAATTTTTCTTCCTGATTAAAAATCATGTTCATATCTCCTAGCAAGATCCAAGGAATTGAATCTTTGTATACTTGTTCTGAGATTTCAGAAATGAAATCCCATGCTATATTTCAATTAGCAGGATAAGGGATTCCATAGAAGCAAGTCAATAACCATTTCTTGGATTTAGAGTTTGTTTGAACTAGAATGTTTATCATGTTGATGTTCCATTGAACTATTTCAAAAGAAAATCCCTGCTAGTCCTATAGGATCAACTATATGAATGTTTGGGTAATCCTTCAGGAGTGATTTAACTAGGTGTTTTTGGGACTTTGTTTCAGACAAGAATAATATTTCAGGTCTATCCATTGATATTATCTGATTTAAGTGGTTTTGGGTAAAAGGATTGCCACATCCTTGAACATTCCAGGCTATGATTTTCATATTTGAAATTTACAGTCCCAGAGAGTCCCCTGATTAAATCTAGCAAAGCAACTTTCAAATTTGCTTCCTGAGAGCAATACAATTATGAAGGGTTTAAACAAAACTACTAACACTCAAAAGATGATTTGAGAAATTTCACAGAGTAAATAGAAATTGGGAAAAAAAATGAAGGAGATACCTGAGTTTCTCCCTGCTGCACAGCTGGGGAATCCAATAAGAAAAGAATTGGAACAATACCGTCTTTCGCCTGTGTGTGTTCCTTGAGATGAGATCCGTATTGGTCTATTTGAATTGAATCACTATTATCAGAGACTAGAATTCTAAGCCCATCAGATGAGGAGGAAGAAGGAAAATCTGGGATAGAAATTTTAAATGATGATTTTTGCTGGGTTCTAGGAGATGGTAATGATGCATGGATGCAATGCGAAATAGAATGCTTAGGACTAGCATGGGATGAAGAAAATGCAGATGCAATAGATTCAGAAGAAGCAGGAGAACCTAAACTCTCATGAGCATCAACAAAAGGAGGAGAGTCAAAAGAAAGTCTTCTATTCACCAGTGGAACCGAAATATTGGTTCCAGAATTAAACGGGTTAACAATGTCCTGCAGAGTTTCACTAGCCAGAACCGGAGAAGCTTCAATCGGAACCATAGAATCCACAACTCGGTGAGTTTTCGAGTTAACAGAGCTAACTAAATCAGAGCTAGAAACATTCAACGGGATGAAATTTTCAGGAATGTTAAAGGGGAAAGTACGTTTGCCCAGTGCTGAATTGATAGGCAAGTCTTCCTCATAATGAACTGGACCTAAAACCTCATAAGACTGTTCAACTCTCCTTAAGCTACCAACACTTCTAGGATTAGCATCGAGGTTTTTCATGCTAGGCTAAAAAATTGGCTCATGGGTTTCTCTAAATAGGTCGAAAAGAGTATTACGAATCCATGGTATTTCCAAAAACTTCTCGACTGACTTAGGGTTTCCATGAGCATCAAAACTATCTTTTGGGTTCCATATCTGTATAGGAGTGTTGTTTATCCAAAAGATATCGTCACCAGGAGAGGGGGAATGCATTGTGATGTCATAAATATCTTCTAAAGAGCGATTTTGCAGAATAACACATTGGTTTATCTTATGGCCTAGACGAAAAAAATGGGTACAAAATTTTGATGGTAGATTAAGGTAGTTGAAACTTAGTTCCCTTTTTAGAAATTTATCTACTTTGACTAGGATCTTCATGACTAGAGGTTTTTCGATATTAATCCATACCAAGACTCTTGGTAGGCAATCCACAGTTTCACTTCCTTTGCAAACTCTGCTAACTGTACCTATTCTACTTGCTATCAGACCCAATCTTTCTTCGGTTCTGTACTCTCATTTAGCATTAGAGATACTGGCCCATAGAGGAATTTCTTTAAACGCATCAGTAGAGATGCGCATACCGGGGAAAGCAGAAGTTGCAGATAAAACGTTACCATATGGGTACCATGGCCCATTTAAAGCTATCCATTTTAAATCCTCAGCCGAACAGAAAGTAATGATAAACAGGTTTGGATCCACTTCACGTATTTGAAATCCAATACTAGTACCCCAAAAATGACTAAGCACTCCTCTAATATTGCTTGCAGAATAGAGTTCGATTTAGAAAACTCTAGCTAAGATGTTATTCTCTTTTATACCAAAATCTATCATTAAAGACGGAGGGGTTGGGAGAATTCCTGTGTTAGTGTAGTTGGCATATCTCTGAGCTACTGAAAGACCACTTAAGTGCTTATATAAACTATAACTATCATTATTGAGAAAAAATCTAAAAATTGAATGCAGGATAGAAAGAGATCGAAAGGAAAGAGTAGGGCTTTTAAAGATAATAAGAGAATAACAAAGAAAGAAAGAGTACCAGGAGAAGAGCAATAAAGACTAGTTGTAATGACTCGTCCCTCAACCGATATTATCCCCACTTAGCCACTGCGTTCATCCGGAAGTGTGGGTTTTTTAATGGCACTACTATGGTTATCCAGCAGCAGCTTCCCGAGAGGTCACCCATCCCGTGACTACTCCCAGCCGAGCACGCTTAACTGAGAAGTTTTTCCCACATCTCAATCAAGTGAACCCATCAGGCCTCGTTGTTAGGAAAGGACAAATCATTACTTATATTCCATTCGGTCAACCACTGCCGAATATCGGGGCATTACAATACCACCACCTTAAATTGGAGTTGTCCTCGACTCCGGAATATATCCAATCCCAGATCTCCGACGTTCCCTGCCCCTCATGAGACAAGCACCTGGAACAACCCCGTCCAGCGTACCTTACCACCCTCGGCAGGTGACCCGTTGTCGGCTCTGATACCATTTGTAATGACTCGTCCCTCAACCGATACTGTCCCCACTTAGCCACTGCGTTCATCCGGCAGTGTGGGGTTTTCTACGGGCATCGCTGCGGAAATCCATCAGAAACTACCCGGATGGTCACCCATCCCTGGATTACTCCCGCCCGAGCAGGCTTAACTGCAGAGTTTTCTGCCAACTCTGGAGCCAATTGTGCTGAAAAGGCCTCGGTATAATGTAGACGTTCCTTGCCTCTTGTGAGACCATTATTTTGCATAACGGCCCAGCATACTCTCCCACCCGAGCACAAGCGAACCGTCCCTAGTTGTATCTCAACTAACACTGATATTGTTCCCACTTACCCACTGCGGTTATCCAGCAGTGTGGGATTTTTAACGGCACTACTACGGTTATCCAGCAGCAGCTTCCCGAGAGGTCACTGATGTGAGTTTTAATTGTAGTAAAAATAGTGGTGAAAAGGTTCGATGCTCGAACTTGTGAAGGATTCTTTTAGACTCAAATTAACTAAAATAAAATTGTATCAAATTATAAAAAAGACACCGAGACTTTGGATTCCACCACTGACCAATTATTTGATAAATTCTAATCAATATTCATGCAATATTTTTCTTTAAGTTGACTCTAATATTTGCCTCTAATTTGGTTCTTGAAGTAATAATTGTAAGCACGAAGCATGAAACATCAAAAGTATTAAAACCAAGCATGTCCCATCAAAACACTTCACAACTACTCAATAAAAACCAATTTTTCTTTTAAGTTCTATGCAAAAAAATCATGTAAAATAATTGCAATAAATAATAAAAATAGAATTATACCACTTTTGATGGAACAATGGCTTCCTCCGTCGCCTCGGCTAAGGGGTTTAACTCCTCATATTAATCTCTTGCTCAAAATACATCTTTGGTGTTCAAAAGTTGATTAAAAGAGTGAAAAGTTCTAAACAGCGGGTTTTGTAACTAATATAAGTGTTACAGAACCTATTTCTACCGAGAAACTGTTGCGAAGTGAAGATAACTGTTGGAAAAATTGTTACAAAAGGTTTAAAGTTTGAAAGTTACGGTCACAGAATATGCGACTTTCTTTTTCTGCTGTTTATGTTCTTCATCTTCTCCGGCACCAGTTTGCACCAGCAGAACGTGATTTCTTCCAATGGTTTTTCTAGCTTTTCTAAGGCTTTAAACTTCCCCTAACTTCTTCCTCTTCTTCCTAGGACTCTAACCAACCCTTTTATACATAGTAGAGCAAAGAAAATTCGAGAATAATTTTGGTTTTTTCCTCCACAGCACGTTACGTTATTTCCCTTTTGATTTCTGTTTCACGCGTACTCAGTCGTCCAAACTCCTCCCTTGATAGAAACAAGTCTCTAATAAGAGTTTCCTTCCTCTTCTTCACGTAAATTTCCAAAAAATAAACCAAGAAACTTCCCAAAAATAGAACGTGATATTTTAACCATTTTTCGCTTCCAATTCGAGTTCAAGCCACTTTGGATCCATTCCAACACCCTTACCTAGCCTGTTAGGTCCATAGGAACAAACCCAATCAAATTCAGCCCTTTAATCTCCCTAAAAATCGATCAAAAATCCATCCAAAAATCGTCTGTGAAAAAAAACGAATTCCCGCCAAAATTCTGTTTTTGAAAACGTGAAGAAATGTGACCTCCCCCTATCCAGTCCCGGTCTGTACTTAGCAGCTGCTTGGAAATGGGTTACCCCTTATCCAAAGTGAGAGTCCGAATAGCAAATGTCCTCCCAGGAGCCTTTAGCAACTTTTCGAGCCAATTTTCCCGCAAAAGCCTATTCCTCCAAAATACACCTACAAGGGATAAAATACCAAAATTAGTACAAAAATGGGTACTAACACTATACATAAAAGAGATGAAAATAGACACATAAATGCGTCTATCAGTCACCATCCCGTGACTACTCCCATTCGAGCACGCTTAACTGAGAAGTTTTTCCCACATATCAATCAAGTGAACCCATCAGGCCTCGGTGTTAGGAAATGACAAATCATTACTTATATTCCATTCAGCCAACCACGGAAGAATATTGGGGTATTACACTAGTTAAATATCCAAAGAGAAGACAGCCAAATTTGAATTCTTTGGAAACTAACCTTAAAAATTATTGTGCTTTTTGATTGTAAACTGACCAATCCTCAATCGACAACATTCTTATAGGGATAAGCAAATAAAAAAGGAAAATCTTTCATAATTAAGATGATATCAGGGCTATCCGGAAACAAAGTTTGCTATTGTCTTGTCACTAGGCAACTTGATAACTAGCAAATGATGGCTAAATTTTCTTAACCTTGTTTGACTAAATTTGAAATAAAGATATAGAATAGGCGGCTACTCGAGAAAGGCCATTGAAAGGTCAAGAGATAAATAGGGTACCATTCATAATACCGCAATTCTCGAGAAAATCACTGACAAAGCTTCTGAAATTAAATTAGCAAGACGTGTAGAGAAACTTAAAGAAGTTAATGCCAGGGCAAATCAAGGGTTACAGCTTGCTATAAAACCCTATCCAGAAATGGAATAGCTATCGAACAGAAAAAAACTTGGAGAAGAAAAAGAAAAGATGGCTTGTAATCATTTTAGGATCCCTATAGATGCTCAAATATCGTCAACTAAGGTGATACGATGCCGAGAAGGACAACTGCATCGCGTTCAATATTATCGGTGAACGGTTTTCTTACGAGAGACATTTTTGTTTCCAGCATAGGCTCAGTGACTAGCATTATGCAATTTAAGCGAAGAGGAGAAGGCACGGTTGGGGAAAGAGAGAGTTAAAGAGATTCATGCACGCTTAATCACCGGTGTTCCGGTGACTGCAGCATATTTTCATTCTGAATACCCTCCTGGAATGGATTATGCATACGTGCATGAGAAATCTGCCATTTATCAGCAGATACGAGACGGAGGGATGATTGAAATCAGCGACTCAGAAGAAGAAGAATAGCAAAGGAAGGAAGAGATGGAAAGTTACCTAGGAGCACAGAAAGAAGAAAGGCGAAGGGTAACAGATTATCAATAAAAATTTGGGACTTTAACTTTTGGTGCAGTTGTTGTTGTTGTTTTTTTTTTTTTTAACAGTTTAGATTCCGTATGTAGTTATCCAGTATCTATATGTGTTATTATAACTTTAGTTTCTGTATGTTTCCTAAAAGTTTCAATCAAAGAATCCTCAAAGAAATCAATAATCATGATGATTTCAAAACAAATTGAACTAGCAGAAAGGATCCACCAAAGAATTTAAGAGAGAAAACGAGCAGCAGGTAAGGCAAAAAAAATATTAAGAAATAAGGCAGGGAAGGACGGCAAGCTAGAGAATCCTAAGATCAGAACTTGGATAAATCGAAGCGTGCCAGGCAGCATTGAAGCCGGACAAAGAAAGCAAGAGAGAAAATTTCACTAGAGTTAGGAAGCCGTTTTAAGCAAAGAAGCAGGAATTGGACAAGAAAGAATACAATGGAATAAAATCAAAACAAAGGAATATGAAGATGAAATGCAAAGAATGCAAGAACTATGTGAATGCAGAGAAAGATGTATGCCTAAATTAGAGAAACTAGTATGTTCTAATGCAACCACAGTCTAAATCTGAATTCCGAATTCTCAAGGAAGAAGTTTAGGAACAAACACAGGTTATGGAAGTTCACCCTATTATCTTATGGATCCCCATCTGGCTTAAGGGAAAATCCAGATGGGGGATTTACTCGCCTAACATTAAGAATGAGAAATAATAGAAGAAGATGAAGAAGAAGGATGAAGAAAAAGAGCCGTAAGAGAAGTTTTTCCAAAGCTCTAGAGGAGAGGAGAGAGAGAAGGAAGTCCTAAACCTCAATTACTTTTCCAATATGAAAGAACTCCTTAAGACTATTTTGTTTTGGGAAACTCCCTAACAATTATCTTAAATATATATTTTTAATTAGATTTTTCATATCTGTCATAGTGGGGAAACTCATTTGCTATGCCACATGGCATGTCAAACAATTTTTTTTTTTGACATGGTGCATAAAAATAGGTCTAAAGGGCCCAAAATTAAATATGTCATCATCCTTTTAAGATACTTAATATTTATCACAGAAGAATACCAAAACCTAGAAATAAATACCTTTTTTTTTCTTCCAAACCTGCATCTCTCTTCTGATCGAAAGTATTTATTTACCGGTGTCATTGTAGTGCATAAAATCACTGGGTGATGATACCAATGATCTGTGTTCAGAACTTGTCAGCATCAAATTCTTTACTGATAAGAAGAAAAAAAATCGAATGTATTTGTTTAGCATTACTTTCCGTCTTTCTATTAATGGTCATTCTCCACCAAAAATTTGAAGTGCTTATTAACGTTTTATTTCCCGTGCTGCATCATCGGAAAAACAAAAAAAAACAAAGAGTTTTGTATATATGTAAAACTTCAACTACTGACATGTCTAACACATCTCTTAAGATCGAAAGGAAAGATAATTGTTGAGGGGTGGACGATGGTTCATCAATTCATTTATCTTTTTGGCTTTGCACTTTTATAAGACAAATGGTTTGTGCTTAAACCTATAATTTAGTTACGAGGCAACCTGTTGCCCCTCTATAATTAAGTTATGGGGCAACCTGCCCCCAAACTTAAGAAAAAATTGGAATGAGGATGTCTTGTTTGTGTTGCCACATAGGAAACACACAACCACCATAGAAGAAGCTCTTAGTTGGAGGGAAAAAGGAAAATATATGGAATATATGGAAACTTATCACTCTTCATCATCATTTTATTTGGTTATTTTCATCCATCCAATGGATATAATCATTTTTCATATCTATCAAATGTTTGCAACCTATAAACACTGCGTACTTGAGATGTGTAACTATAAATTTTCATCGTCACACTTTTTGGAAGAAAAAAAGCTTGGTTGGAGAGTATAACATATGGGTACGGGCATCCATCAATTTTAGTCATTATTTTGTTAAGTTAATTTTTTTTTTGGTATTCGACATGAGAAACAAGGGGACTAGTTATTGCTTACAAAACAAAGATTTGCAATACTAGTCGGAAAATTAGAGCTTGTCCATCTTTCTTTCTTGGACTTTATGATTTAGAGCATAAGAGGCTAGGTTTTGTGCTGCAAAATTAGCCTTCTTATGCACAAAAATGAAAGCTCCATTGATGTTGAGACTTCGCAAGTTGTTGATGATGTTGTCTTTATGTCTCCAGATCCTCCATGGGACATTAGCTAACTCTCCAGTTAAGCTCTTCACTACCGTCTCCTTCGATCTCAACATGAGTAATATTCAACCATAAGCTTAATTCTGTGGCCAGCAGAAAACTGTCAGCTTCTGCAAAAATGACAGAATCAGTCCTTCCAATTCTTATTGCAGCACTGCAGCAATTACCTTCCCAGTCTCTTGCAATTGCATAACAAGAGTATTCTCCATCTTTCCAAGCATCGTCAACATTAATCTTGATCACAGGGGAAGTAGGGGGTTTCCAAGGATCTTGTATGATGCCAGCAGCGTCCTGGTTTACAGTCTCAACTTCTTCTGTCTCGTTTTCATTAAAAGTGAAGTAAAGATTGTACCAATAAAAGGCCATAACAAGTGTACCTTGAACACTGACGTTCTTATTCTCAAATACCTTAAGATTCCTGGATCTCCAGATAGCCCAGCAAGTGGCCATCCCCAAAACTAAGGTTGAGTCATTATCATCTATACTTTGCCACATCTCAGTTAGGGATTTAAGAGTAAGATGATGATTTTCATGTAAACGCAGGCCAAGAGGGGATGCAAACCAAACAGCTTGTGCAAAGCTGCAGTGAATTAGAAGATGCTCCAGTCTCATTATCAGTCTGACAAATGTTGCAGATTGTAGAAACTCCTTCCACAAACCTGCCTATAAGGCGGAATTAGGATATTTCAGATGTGGAAGGGACGAAGAGTAAGCGATTTCAAATAGTGTGGAAGGACTATGGAGAGGGACGAACTTGTCTTGGACTTTCTCAATGGGGGACGATAAATAATGTTCCGTTAACTTCACGTAAATGGTAAATGTTTTATCTAGGCATAGTAATTCTCTTTTGGTAAGGACTGATTGAAGAGCCGACATCACTGTATCTTTGTCCCATTCATTGCGATGATGAAGTTGTGTAATTGTCGTAATGGAACCAGAAAGAGTTGGAGAGATGGTGGAGTGCTGCAATCATGATAGCTGAGGAGAGTGAACACAAACCTCACATTACATGTCTCGGACTTGCTAGGCTAAGAAATCATCTTCTCCTTTTTTTTTTGGGAGGCAGGCAGGCAATACAGTCAGTGGTCCTTTAAAATAGTTAATTAACTGGACCAGAAATGGTTGGGAATGTCATACCGCTATACAACTACAAAGGGACCAATATTTCATGGTTTAATTGTCCATAACTTCATTACCAGCATGCAGCCAGTTGCCCAGTGTACGGATATGGAAGATGCAGCAGGCACGTCAATAGCCACAGAAAAGAAAAACATGTCAATAATATCCACCCACCCCTTGTTTCCCAACGAGAGTCACGACTGTGACCATTGTATTAACTTATCCTAACCATATATTGATTGCATCATAAATTAGGTATATCTGTGGTTGTTCTTGTGTTCACGTAGGTTCATCTGAGTCGGTATTCCAAAATATACTTTGGTGGGACATTAATTTACAAACAGATAAAAGATGAGGAACGAAATTTGTTCAGCTAATAATGTGAGAATATTATATTTTATGTTTGAAAAAGAAAATACAGGATTCCATAATAAAATTCTATGATAAATTGTGTAAGATTTCTTAGCTTCCAACTGAGTTGCAATTGGTAATAAGTAGAGTGGCCCATAAAATTATACGTGTATAGAGGTTAGAGGGGTTTAGGCAATGTGGGACTATTAATTTAATCAAGCTAGTATAGTTTTAAGAAGTGACTAATAATTACAACTCCAATTCCAACACCCCCTCCACGAGTATATTTTAAGCCGGATAGTATACAGGTGGGTATTTAGCCACTCACGTATGAGCCTCGCTCTGGTACTATGTAAGATTTCTTCCGCGGGTGTATCCAAGAAATTTCCTTCCTCCTCCTTTAACTCTGTATCATTCATCCACCTTCACCACGTTCCTGGATACATGGGTTTGGAGGAAACAAGATTTTGGGTATCAACACTTTCAGTGCCCTATTGTTGTTGATATCTCTTAGAGCTATAGAAGATGATCCGAAGACATGGCGTTGCAAGTACACACGCTATGATTTTTATATCCTTTTATTAGCAGACTTAGAATTTATATTGAGGTACAAGTTGATTTTAATTTTCGGTAAGATTTTAATTTTCATAACATGATATGTTTTCTTTGTTACAGTAACTAGAGTTTCGTCTAAGAATGATATTGGGGCATGGTGGAAATTTGATGTTAACATCCTACAATAAAAACACCAATTAAAGCTTAGGAAAAATACCAAATTTTTATGGTAAAATACCAAGATAATCTCTGTAAAGTTGAACCAGATCATTGTAATCCTGAGTGAGCTATTCGTAGACCAATTTTTCTTATAAATACTCAATGTGTACGAAATTCATAAGAGTTGCAAACCAAGATTAGTGCTTTGTAGGCATAGGCTTTAAGTCAAAAATAAAATCAGTTTTCTCAGATTGTATCGTTAAAAGGAAACCAAATTATTATCGTAATCGTGAAATCGTTTGTTTCCAGCTTATTATGGTTATACCTATAACGTGTTAACCCTAATCATCTGATAACCCTAATCAAGTCGTACCTCTAATTAGAACTCTATCTCTTTTCTTCCGCGGGTGTATCCAAGAAATTTTCTTCCTCCTCCTTTAACTCAACTCTGCATCATTCATCCACCTTCACCACGTTCCTGGATACATGGGTTTAGAGGAAACAAGATTTTTGGTATCAACACTTTCAATACCCTATTGTTGTTGATATCTTTTGGAGCTATAGAAGATGATCTGAAGACATGGTGTTACAAGTACACACGCTATGATTTTTATATCCTTCTATTAGCAGACTTAGAATTTAGATTGAGGTATAAGTTGATTTTAACTTTCGGTAAGAGTTTAATTTTCATAACATGGTAGGTTTTCTTTGTTACAGTAACTAGAGTTTTGTCTAAGAATGATATTGGGGCATGGTGGAAATTTGATGTTAACATCCTACAATAAAAACACCAATTAAAGCTTAGGAAAAATACCAAATTTTTATGGTAAAATACCAAGATAATCTCTGTAAAGTGGAACCAGATCATTGTAATCCTGAGTGAGCTATTCGTAAACCAATTTTTCTTATCAATACTCAATGTGTACAAAATTCATAAGAGTTGCAAACCAGGATTAGTGCTTTGTAGGCATAGGCTTTAAGTAGTTCACTTGAAAATGTCAAACTAAAAGAAAATGTTGTGGAGTTTTCAATAGGTTATCGGTGATCTTTAGTTTATCTCATTTTTTTGTTTCTTCAAGAAAAATGCTGATATTGACGTTGAATCTGTTTTACCATCACTTAGGATAGGCATATTGTGGCTGAGTACAATGCTAAAACTATGTGCTGGAACTGCAAGGAACATGGTCATATTTCAAACGAGTGCATCAATGATCCCATCTGAGGTGGGGCACTTAGTGAAAAGACGAGGGTACCAAAATATACCATAATCTTAAACGTTTCCACCTATAAGTCCTCTTACCGAAAGTGATTGTCTATGGACTGAGTCGAGACAATACAACGAATCGGTATTCACACTTTGTTTGATCGTCTATGGATATGAGATTGAGACAATACAACAATCAAAGTGTGATTACTTGATAATAGGTTCGGACTTAACCAAACTCTATAGGATCACTATCAAGTAATACGGAGTTAACGTTTGTGTAATTTACTTTAAATTATAATAACAATAATTATAATTACGGAAAAATAAAAGTAAATGACACAGCAAGATTTTGTTAACGAGAAAATCGCAAATGCAGAAAATCCCCGGGACCTAGTCCAGAATTGAATAATCTCAGAATTAAGCCGCTATACAAAATCAAACCAACTTCGTATAGTTGAGACCAAGCAACTAAACCTATAGTTCACCTAGTTTCTTATGTATCCCTGCACTTACGACATTCGATAAGTGCACGCACTGGAACAATTCCTTTGGTCCTTATTCCAAACAGTAAAGGAACAACAAATCTGTTCGGTAACAACTCTATTCAATCTCAGTGATATGAGTTAGACAAAGGCTCTTCTGTTTAATCCAATAAACTCCTTTGTCGGGTTTAGATCAATTTATCCAACAACTACCAAAGTAGCAGAGTTTAGATTTTGCAATCAAATATTGAATCTACCAAGATACTATATAGTGATGCCGATCTAAGCAACTAATCAATCAAATCTATCAAGGATAAACCGATAATAGTTGGATCCCAGCCGATCAAATTTTGTGCACACCAAAGATTATGAAACCAATAAGAAATCTTCTTTTAATCTTCAATAAACACCTGCACACTACAACTTGAATCTCTAGTGATCAATCACGCACAGAACGGTGTCTGTTAACAATGGATTATCACAATACGTCTTTAGATCTACAAACAGTTCTAAAGATCCCGTCGACACTTCGATCTAGTTTGAGTGAATCTTATATCAGAAGAGAAGATTCTCAAGAATAAACAAACTAGGTGCAATCAAAGTTCAACAACCGTTAGTCAATCAAATCAAATCGAAAACTAATAATACTGCAATTATCTAGTTTACCACCAACGGTACTCGTAGAGCTTCTTGATCCTATAAAAGTCTTTAAACGAGTGGTCGTAAGAGATTTCGCCTAATTAGGGTACTTTCCTCTCCGAATAAACGGCTCCACCAGTAACAATACAACAGGGTGGTTTTGCTGGCTCTTAGGATAGTTTTCTCGAAATGAAAACTTGGGTATTTATAGACCAAGAATGTTTGGACACCATGGAATTTCCAAACCCGAAATATTCTTAAGATATGCAATAAATTCTCAAATCGTTTTTCATAATTCCTAGAAATGCTCTGTCCAGTATTTCCGAAATCTCACTAGAAAATCTCCAATTAGTAAATGCACATTACCAATTTTTATTTTCCAGAGATATGCATTTAATTGATGGTAATTAAAAGCATATAAAATTAACAACCTTAATTAAAAGATTCTTAATTTATTTCGGTCGGGAATCTCCTTGAGTTATTAAGGAATATCTTTTAACAATAAAAGATAAGAGTTATTGAACATGTTCAAAGTATGTCGACATCTTTTTCTTTGTAAATCCTTTTTCATATTTACAATCTTGGAACCAATTATGCCACACTTCCAAACAAGTTAGAAGTGGTTCATCTGTATTCCAAGAACAACTATGTGATTGATCAAATATCAATACACAAATCATGGGTTTACGGTTCTACCAAACACAAGGATCGGTTTTACCTTAATATGGTTACTGGGACCGGTTACATCAGTTACCAGGATCGGTAACGTCAATTACTAGGACCGGTTATCATATTCTCATGGTATTACTTGTGATCGGTCACACTAGTTACTAGGATCGGTTACACCAATTACCAGGACCGGTTACACCAATTACAAGCATCGATTACACACTCTTTTGTGATCGGTCACACCAATTACTAGGATCGGTTACACCAATTACTAGGATCGGTCACACCAATTACAAATGTCGATCATACCATCTTAGGTGATTACTTAGGTTCGGTTACACTAATAAAAGTCATACCAATACATAAGTCAGGCATTGTGACTAGTTTTACCAAGATACATAACAAGTTATGATCGGTTCTACTAACTCACACATATTGGTAATCCAAAGATATGTAATGAATAACAATACCAATAATCCCAGCGATTTCCCTTTCGATTCATAAAACAAGTTCATGAATGTACTTCCTTTAAACAAATGTAAATATTGTTTCCTAGGATGAAATCTTCACCTTTACCCATACACATAATCACAATATAATTCATATGATTATGTCGATGTCTTATATACGAAGTTCAAATGATAAGCGTTATACTTCGTATTCTAATTCCTTAACACTATGTCTACTAGAGTATAATCATTCATAGCTTCGCAGTTATGTTTTCAATATAGCATGACTTGAAAGATATTTTAGGAATGAAACAGTTCAAGTCACAATATTACTAACCTCAAGAGGAAGGATGATGTCATCGATGTGGCTTGTTACTTCTTCACATTCTTCAAGTCTTCGAGTAATACTTGTATGTCTCATAATCCTAATCTTTCTAGCCTAACCTATATGAAGTTGCCTCTAGTATATAATCAAGCGAATCTTTAATTGAGTATCGATTCACTAAAATATGACAACCAAACTTGAGATACAAACGCTTGGTTGGTTCAACCGAGCTATGCTCTAACAATCTCCCCCTTTGTCAATTTTAGTGACAAAACTCTTAATACATATGGATAAACAAATAAAAAAAATTAATTATACATACGCTTGATTCCAAGTTTAAACAGCACAATAACCTGCATATATTCAATCCATAAATGCCACTGTTGACATTTAAATAACAAAGCTAATACTCCCCCTAAAGGTGAGATAGGTAGATTTTCAATCTGCACATCTTTGTTATTTCCCTTTTTTAGTCCAAATAACTACAATCATCATATGATATGTTTCTCCCCCTTAGTCAATGCTTTACTCTTTCGTTAGATATAACGTCTATGCACATTTGTCCTTTCCTAAGTGATTACAAATCACTTGTTTACTCCATATATTTCTTCTCCTTTTTGTCACAAAATGACAAAGGTTCGAGCAAATACCAAAACCGAAAGGATCTTACAAATCTAAAAGAATTGTACAACCTATAAGAGTTAAGCACGAAGGTTTCACATACCATTTTAGATAACCAATATCAAAACCGAAACTACAAGTAATTTGGTTTTAATATATTATCAAGGAAACAATTGCCCGAAGCAATTTTCTCTAATAGTTTAACAAATTGACTAAGAAACTTAGTTCCCTTGCTAAAACGATTGCACAAATAAAATCGCTTATTTCGATAAGACCAAAATAAAGATCAGGCTCTAATTATTCAGACAATAACTTAGACCTTACACTTTAGACAAGACAAATACTAGGTTAGTTAACTAATATTTCTTGTCAAGGCATTCGATTAGACTTGAATAACCAAATCCTTTACTTTGATAAGTCTAACTAAGATAAGAATTAACTTAGTTTCTCTTATCCGGAATCAAATTGGACTAATCAAATGATCCCGTATTTTGTTAAGCCATAAACAATACATACAAACCAAATTAATTGACTTGCACAATTATTTCTCTTAACCGGAAGCAATTGAAACAAACATAGACATTAAAGCACCGCAATTGCACCGAAATTTCGCTAAGTCTAAAACAATCGATACCAAACAATAAAGAAAGATATCAAACCAGTTTTTCTTAACCGGAAACAATTGAATCACACATACATCCATACACACATAATGGAATCAACATCAATTGTACCGAATTTTGTTAAGCAAAAGAAAAATATATGCAATAAACTCAAGCTTTTCTTAAATAGGAAAACAATTAACTAACAAATTCGTTACCTCAGATTCCGCATCCTCTTCTCCCCAGAAATATATATCATTAATCGCAAGTTCAAGTTAGAACTCTCCCTCATTGTGTTGTCATCCTCTCGCAAGAACAAAAGAACAACAACAAAAGCAACCTTTACCAGAGAAAGATTGAATCGGTTTTAACTAATGCGTGCCAATAGCAAAAGTTGAAAACCCGAAACACATATGATTTTATGTTAAACACAAATCGTTTCAACATATTGTGACTTTTTCACATATGAGTTTCAATCGGAACACCTTCTGATCCTTTGACAAAGCCTACCAACGCGGGCTAGAACTTAATCCCGCTATATCAAAAAGCCACACAAACCATAAGGGTTCACACATATGATATCAAATATTAAGGTTAAGAAAACCGAAATCAATCATCCCATAAACACATAGCAATAATATAAAGCATTCAAGCACAGGCTATGTAATCGAAAAACTATCACAAGAAAAATTATAAAATAATAATTTTATTCATAAATAATAGATAGTTTTATTCACTAATAGACCTTACACAATAATTGAAATAATCAAAAACTGATGTCTATTTTGTTGGAAGAATCTTCAAAGATCATCTTCAATTTCCTCAAATTTTTCAGGATCTTCATCAACAGCAGCACGACTGATTTATCGAATTCTGCACACAATACCTTGATTATGTTCACAAGATAAAGCATTAACCTTACGATTAATGTTCCGAGCATACTCCCTATTACCGATTCCAAGTTTAATCAACTTCCTTTGGTTACGGAGAACAGTTCTTAGTAATGTTGCTTATCTATGATGTGTTTCAATAGTACTGAGGAGGACTTGTTGAAGATTGAGAATGTCAATCTTAGCATCCAAACTATTTTGGACAAGAAGATGAGTCACATCTTCCTTTTCTTTTCCTTTATCTTTACAACCAGATTTCTTGAAGGAATCACCAAGATTAATAGTTTCAATAGAAGCCATTCCACTCAAGGCTTTCAGAATTTTCGCTTGAGATCTGATTTGCGGATGCATCCTTTAGTATAAGTTCGCAACCAAGATGAGTACATATACTCGGGAATTATTAAACACATAAAAAACATAGGAGTCATCCTTAAATAGACATTTCTGACCAGATTTGAAAAGATTTTTTCTCATCTAATGTGTTAATGAATCATAAAGATTCTATGGAAAGAATCGATCTTTTAGATCAAATAATCAGAAGATACTTTAGACAAGTAAACTTATCATGTTTACACAAGTTGTTGTAAGACAACTTCTCTACACATAAAGATAATTCAAATTTATTTAAGTAGATTGTGTATACTCTCTATGTTGAATAAGATATATTTATAGGACACACGATGCCCAGGTACTTGTGCTTCCTTACATCAAGAGATCGGGCATTGTAAGGATGCACTCTCTAACACAATTAAGCGTTGGGGTTAGAAGCACCTTTCTCACCGAGTACCTTCTGAGGAACTTCTTCCTTCTTATTTCTTGGAACATGATCGTGTTTCCTAGTGTGGGTTACGAATTCAACCTCTTTATCAATAATATTGCGTGATGCAATATCCTTGATTACATCTTGTTCCTAGGATGGTATTTTTTTTTGAATTCGAACCCGTGTGATCTTCATCTGCCATTTAACAGATTGTAGACGTATTTTGTTCAAGACTTTCTATATGTCCTGAAAAAGCGAGGGTCTAACAACCTCACCCAATATTTCGCTTAGCAATCTGTATGGACAAACTCCAATATACTTTTAAGAGAATCAACTAGACAGTCAGACTCAATCTTAAGAAAAGTATATCAAAGAGTTATATCTCAATTTCTCGATTCAATCCTCACTCAAACAAATAGAGATTTGCGAGCCTGATTGAATACAAGATAAATAACTTGAACAGTACCAAAGACCAATGTTCAAGAATCAATCAATTTCAATCAACAACCAAAGGTTGGATTTACCAATTGATCGATTAACCGCACAACCTATGATATTTCAATTATATAACAAAATATAATGCGAAAAAGAAATAACACAGACACCAGAAGTTTTGTTAAAAGGAAACCGCAAATGCAGAAAAACCCCGGGACCTAGTCCATATTTGAAAACCACACTGTATTAAGCCGCTACATACACTAGCCTACTACAAACTGACTTCGGTCTAGACTGTAGTTGAACCCCAATCAATCTCATACTGATTCAAGGAACAGTTGTGCTCCTTACGTCTCTTATCCCAACAGGATACTACGCACTTGATTCCCTTAGCTGATCTAACCCACAACTAAAAGTTGCTACGACCCAAAGTCGAAGACTTTAATAAACAAATTTGTCTCACACAGAAAATCTACAACAATAGATAAATTTGTCTCCCACAGAAATACATACGAGTTTTGTTCTGTTTTTTTATAAATCAAGGTGAACAGGAACCAATTGATATACCGGACTTATATTCCCGAAGAACATCCTAGAAATATCAATCACCTTATAATAATCTTAATCGAATTGCGAAACAAGATATTGTGGAATCACAAACGATGAGACGAAGGTGTTTGTGACTACTTTTCTATCTTGCCTATCGGAGATATAAATCTCAAGCCAATCTTATGAATGCACTCAATCACGATAAAAATAGCAAGATCAGATCACGCAACTACAGAGAAAATAGTTGGGTCTGGCTTCACAATCCCAATGAAGTCTTCAAGTCGTTAATCTACAGGGTTTCGTGAAAAACCTAAGGTTGAAGGAGAATTGGATCTAGTTTATGCAACTAGTATCACACCGGAGGTGTGGGGATTAGGTTTCCCAGTTGCTAGAGTTCTCCTTTATATAGTCTCCAAATCAGGGTTTGCAATCTAAGTCACCTTGGTAACAAAGCATTCAATATTCACTGTTAGATGAAAACCTGATTAGATTCAAGCTAATATCTTTCAACCATTAAATCGAATTTATCTTGTTATACACAAATGAAATGCACGTTCATTTAGGTTTGGGTAGCTGTACCTAAACGTGTACACTTAGTTGGTTCAACAATAGTTAACCAATGGTTAGCCATATGAGCACTTTCATATCAACCTTATTCATCTTCACCATAACTAGTTCAAATGACTCAAATGAACTAGTTAGAGAGTTGTTCAATTGCTTAGATATCATAGAAGTTTACAAGACACAATCAAAGAAAAATCGGTTTTGATTCACTCGAATCGATTCATGAACATTATAGTCACGGTTTGCAAAGATTGGATTCCTTATTATATAAATGTTTTAGTTCATGAACAAACCGATTTTAGAAAGTAACCTACCTAAGTATGTGAACAGGTATGCGTACTTAAGTAACCAGATTGAGTTTGTTTTTCACTTTCAAACTCCAGCAGAAATTCACGGACGTGAACTTTCCGCCGGTATGCATACTTTTGGGTCCCGGTTTTGGAGTTTTACACAAATGTGAAATCACACTATGTTTATATCCAATGATGGTTACATGTTCTAAACTATCATTTCAATCATTGAAACTTTCTTAGAGGATGTTAAATATTTGTTATTCACAAACTATTTTTCATCAAAGCGATTTTCAAGTTATTGAAATATTTAACATGATTTTCATCACTAGTAAAGATGAACTTGGCCAAAGCGAAAGCTTACCAACACATATTTCGAGAAATAGATAAGCGAGATAAACCCGGCTCGAAATAGCAAATGTGTATAATCGAAGTCTATATAGAAATACGACTCTTGTCTCAAGATATGAGATAGAATAAATAGACTTTTGAGTGATAGATAAGTTCAAGTCTCCACATACCTTTTTGTCGAAAAAGTTCCACAAGTTCCTTGAGTAGTTCTTCGTATTTGCATGATGAACGCCGTGGAGTCTAGAGTTCAACTACACTTACTATCCTAGTCCGAGACTTAGCTATAAGTAGACTAGAAATCAAGACTTATAGTTTTGGTACCTTATATCAATGGTACCTTATATCAATGTGCTTAGTTCTTGAGTGCTCAACGGGATTCTCAGTGATTCGAATCGCGCTAGAATTATCACAAAATATCTTCATTCCTCCAGTATCAATTCCATAATCAGCAAGCATTTGTTTCGTCCAGAGAAGTTGAGTACAACATGAGCCTGCAGCAATATATTCTTCCTTACATGTAGACAGGGATTGTGAATTTTGTTTCTTGATATGCCAAGCCACAAGATTCAATCCTACATAGTAGAAACCCCCTGATGTATTTTTTCTTTCTTCCACACATCCTGCCCAATCAGCATTTGAATAGGCAGAAAGATCAGTGTTAGTATCAAAAGTGTAAGATAGACCACACTCGACCGTGTGATTGACATATCGTATGATCCTTTTCGCAGCTGCAAGATGAGATTCCTTTGGATTTGTCTGAAACCTAGCACAACAACCAACACTAAAAGAAATATCAGGTCTAGTAGTTGTAAGATATAAAAGGCTACCAATGATAGATCGATAAAGTTTTTGATCCACATTTACTCCTTTCTCATCTCTATGTAGTTTACCAGTGGTGGGCATAGGTGTCAGTTTTGGAGTTGACTTATGCAGATCGAACCTTGAGACAAGATCCTTGGCATATTTTTCTTGAGATAAGTAAATTTCATCCTTATGTTGCTGAATTTGTAATCCTAAAAAGAACTTTAATTCACCAACATTGCTCATTTCAAATTCTTTGCCAAGAAAGACTTGAAAATCTTTTGCAAGTTTCTCAGAAGTTGAACCATAGATGATATCATCTACATAGACTTGAGCAATGACAACATCTTTCCCACACCATTTGGTAACAAGGTTTTATCAGCTCCGCCTCTCGAAAAACCTTTCCTAAGAAGAGAGGTAGTTAGTTTTTCGAACCAGGCACGAGGTGCTTGTTTTAACCCATATAATTCCTTTTTAATCTTAAGGACATGATCTGGGAAATCAGGATTTTCAAAACCCTTAGGTTGAGTGACATAGACCTCTTCCTTTAAATTTCCGTTTAGAAACGCGGATTTTATGTCTATTTGAAACAGCTTAACCTTAAGAAAACAAGCATGAGCCAATAACAATCGAATGGACTCAATACGTGCCACAGGATCAAAGGTTTCATTAAAGTCGATACCCTCAATCTGTGAATATCCTTGAGCGACAAGTATGGCTTTATTTCTTACAATCGTACCAAATTCGTCAGACTTATTCTTGAATATCCATTTGGTACCAACAATATTGATATTGGAGGGACAAGATACTAGTTCCCATACATCTTTTCTTTAAAATTAATTTAACTCTTCATGCATTATATTCACCCAAAAGGGATCGCTAAGAGCTTCGTAAATATTTCTCGGTTCTACTTGTGAAAGATAACAACCAAAATTGCAAATATTTTGAAGTTGTCCTCTTGTCTTAGCAGTAGATTCTCTTCCTCCAATAATACTATTGGGATCATGATTCCTTTGAACTCAGAGGTGTCGTGGAGGGACACGTTCTTGTTCAACAGGAGTAGCTTGATCAGTGTTCTTCTCCTCGTCACTAGAAATATCAGGATCAGTAACAGTTGGGATGACTTCAACTGATTCTGGAATTTCCTTGACTTTCTCCATTGTCTCAGTTGGAGGAAATTCAGGAGTAGGATTATCATGATGAAAATTACTAATATCATCAATGATAACATTAGCAGATTCCATCATAACTTGGGTTCTGAGATTAAAAAATCGAAAACCACGACTATCATAAGCATAGCCAAGAAAGATACCTTCATCACATTTAGTATCAAATTTCCCTCTCTGCTCTCTATCTTTTAGAATGTAGCACTTACTTCCGAACACTCTGAGATAGTGTAAGTTGGGTTTTCTACCGTACCACAACTCATAAGGAGTGTTTAGGGTTTTAGACCGTAGATAGACACGGTTGATCAAATAACATGCTGTGAAAACAGCTTCTCCCCAAAACCTTAAAGGTAAGTTTTTGTTATGGAGCATTACCCTGGACATTTCCTAAATGTTCCTATTCTTTCTTTCTGCAACTCCATTAGCTTGAAGAGTAATGGGTGGTGAGTATTGTTGAATAATCCCCAGTTTGTCACAAAATTCAAACACCTTAGTGTCTTTGAATTCAGTTCCACGGTCGCTTCTAATTTTCTTTAGTTTGCGACCTTGTTCATTCTGGATTCTATTAACAATAATCTTGAATTCATCTAGGGTTTCATTCTTATGAGCTAGAAATGCTACCCAAGTGAATCTGGTGTAATCATCTACCATAACTAAAGCATACTTATTTCCTGCAACCGTAGGTTGTTGAATAGGTCTGAAGAGATCCATATGAATTAAATCAAGTGGAGTTTTAGTGAGAATATCTCGAGATGATTTATGGTGAACTTTCATTTGTTTACCCTTTTGACAGGCACCACATACACCATCAATCTTTGCATTGATTTTGGGAACGCCTCTAACAAGTTCTTTATTAATGATATTAGTTAGAAGACGATAATTGATGTGACCAAAATTCTCATGCCAAAGATGTGTAGATTCCACCTTAGTCAAATTGCAACAGTTACTGAACTGAGTATCAAGAAGATAACATTTGTTTTTACCACGAGTACCCTGAAAAATATACTTTTCCTGTTTTGTCTACAATGTAACATCCATTCGCATTGAAGACGACTCTATGGCCTTTGTCACAGATTTGACTAATAGAAAGAAGGTTTGCAGTCATACCTTTATCATATACTACATCATGGATTTCAGGAACGCCGGGAAGTTTGATCGTCCCTTCTTGCTTATGTAGCAGCAATTCCCATCTTCGAATGTTACAGGACCTCCTTCAAAGTCGCTTGAAGTTACAAACCATGAGAGATCACCAGTCATGTGTCGGCTACATCCACTGTCAAGAAACCATTGAAAGGGCGATGTTGATTTTAGAGCAAAGGCTCACATACTAACACTACTATCCTCTTTAGGATTTCTTGTTAGTTTTGTACATCCTTTAAGTGAAGTAAACAGTTTTTTAGCTTTCTTATGAATATTACTAGCAACCTTTAAAATTTTCCAAAAAGATATACACGTATGTTGAAAGTGACAGTAGGAGTCACAGAACATACATGGACCAACATCTTTAATCTTGTCTGAGTAGTTCTGAGTCACATCAGGTTTCACAAAGCCTAAACCTCGTTTATCATCTGACTTGCGACCATTCTTCAAAGAAGAATAAAAGGAGTTATTCAAATACATTGAAGAAATTCAGATTTAAAATCCATATACATTGCAATTTCTGCAACAAGATCAGAGTTGATCTGGATTTGTTAATCCAACTTTTTCTGGAGAATAACAAGTTTTTCATATTTTCTCTAAGATAAGAATTCAATACTGGTGAAGCGTTTATAGAGACTTTACTGTCCATGGAGTCAGATCGCTACAAACACAGACTTATGAGGTCTTAAGCGTGTTTGCCTGCTCTGATACAAATTGAAAAAGCGGGGGTCTAACAACCTCACCCAATATTTTGCATAGCAATCTGTATGGACAAACTCCAATATACTTTAAAGAGAATCAACTAGACAGTCAGAATCAATCTTAAGAAAAGTATATCAAAGAGTTATATCTCAATTTTTCGATTCAATCTTCACTCAAACAAATAGAGATTTGCGAGCCTGATTGAATACAAGAGAAATAACTTGAACGGTCCCAAAGACCAATGTTCAAGGATCAATCAATTTCAATCAAAAACAAAAGGTTGGATTTACCAATTGATTGATTCAACGCACAACCTGTGATTTTTCAATTATATAAAAAAAATAATGCGAAAAAGAAATAACACAGACACCAGAAGTTTTGTTAACGAGGAAACCGCAAATGCAGAAAAACCCCGGGACCTAGTCCATATTTGAAAACCACACTGTATTAAGCCGCTACATACACTAGCCTACTACAAACTAACTTCGGTCTGGACTGTAGTTGAACCCCAATCAATCTCATACTGATTCAAGGTACAGTTGCGCTCCTTACATCTATGATCCCAGCAGGATACTACGCACTTGATTCCCTTAGCTGATCTCACCCATAACTAAGAATTGCTACGACCCAAATTCGAAAACTTTAATAAACAAATCTGTCTCACACAGAAAAGTCTACAGGAATAGATAAATCTGTCTCCCACAGAAATACCTACGAGTTTTGTTCTGTCTTTTGATAAATCAAGGTGAACAGAAACCAATTGATATACTGGACTTATATTCCCGAAGAACAGCCTAGAAATATCAATCACCTCAAAATAATCTTAATCGACTAGCGAAACAAGATATTGTGGAATCACAAACGATGGGATCAAGCTGTTTGTGACCACTTTTCTATCTTGCCAATCGGAGATTTAAATCTAAAGCTAATCTTACGATTGCACTCAATCACGATAGAAACAGCAAGATCAGATCACGCAACTACGGAGAAAATAGTTGGGTCTGGCTTCACAATCCCAATGAAGTCTTCAAGTCATTAACCTAAAGGGTTTCGTGAAAAACCTAAGGTTAAAGGAGAATCGATTCTAGTTTATGCAACTAGTATCACATAGAAGGTGTGGGGATTAGGTTTCCCAGTTGCTAGAGTTCTCCTCTATGTAGTCTCCAAATCAGGGTTTGCAATCTAAGTTACCGTGCTAACAAAGCATTCAATATTCACCGTTAGATAAAAACCTAATTAGATTCAAGCTAATATCTTTCAACCGTTAGATCGAACTTAGCTTGTTATACACAAATGAAATGCACGTTCCTTTAGGTTTTGGTAACCGTACCTAAATGTGTACACTTAGTTGGTTAAACAATAGTTAACCAATGGTTAGCCATATGAGCACTTTCATATCAACCTTATTAATCTTCAACATAACTAGTTTAAATGACTCAAATGAACTAGTTAGAGAGTTGTTCAATTGCTTAGATCTCATAGAAGTATACAAGACAAAATCGAAGCAAAATCGGTTTTGATTCACTCGAATCGATTCATGAACATTATAGCAACGGTTTGCAAAGATTGCATTCCTTATTATATAAATGTTTTAGTTCATGAATAAACCGATTTTAGAAAGTAACGTACCTAAGTATGCGAACAGGTATGCGTACTTAAGTAACCGGATTGAGTTTGTTTTTCACTTTTAAACTCCAGTAGAAATTCACGGACGTGAACTTTCCGCCAGTATGCGTACGGGTACGCATACTTTGGGTTCCCGGTTTTGGACTTTTACACAAATGTGAAAACACACTATGTTTATATCCAGAGATGGTTACATGTTCTAAACTCTCATTTCAATCATTGAAACTTTCTTAGAGGATGTTATATAGTTGTTATTCACAAACTATTTTTCATCAAAGCGATTTTCAAGTTATTGAAATATTCAAAATAACTTTCGTCACTAGTAAAGATGAACTTGGCCAAAGCGAAAGCTTACCAACACATATTTCGAGAAATAGATAAGCGAGTTAAAATCGGCTCGAAATAGCAAATGTGAATAATCAAAGTCTAAATAGAAATACGACTCTTGTCTCAAGATAGGAGATAGAATAGATAGACTTTTGAGTGATAGATAAGTTCAAGTCTCCACATACCTTTTTGTCGAAGAAGTTACACAAGTTCCTTGAGTAGTTCTTCGTCTTTGCATGATGAACGCCGTGGAGTCTAGAGCTCAAATACACTTAGTATCATTATGAATATCGATTTGTTGTATTGTCTCGACTCAGTCCATAGACAATCACTTTCTGTAAGAGGACTTATAGGTTGAAAAGTTTAAGATTGTGGTATATTTTGGTACCCTCGTCTTTTCAATTGGTATCAGAGCAGGCAAACACGAAAATATCAAACAATCTGTGTTTGGTGCGATCCAACCTATAACATATGAGTCAAAATAAGAAAAGCAAATATAAACTTATGAAGAACTCAGTTAACGTACAACAAGATGTTGAGAATAAGGTCTCAGAAAAGGTCAATGGAAATTGGTCTCGTTCAAAAATCAAGAAGAAAGTCTAAGACTGATAACTTGATTGAGAATCAGGATTCTGATCGGAAAAGAATGAATCAAAAACTAAAGGAACGTGTTTTTGATCCGACTCCAATCACTGGTGAAAAACCTTGTGTTTCTAAAAGAGAAAATAAATTTGATTCACTGGTCTGCCCAAGTTCTGGATTTCGTAAAGTGTTAGAAAGGTTTTTCAAACATGTTGAAATTATTCAGAAGAAGGAAAAACCATTGACAGCCTAGATAATGTCCTAGAACTTATTGTTCAATTAAATGTAAGAATCTGTGAAGGAAAGCGAGAAACACTCAGTCTTCAAAATAATCTAGCAGATTATTTGGAACAAATATTTTCCTTGTGCAATGAAGTATATCAGCAAACTTCAGAGTGTGAAATTCTTACTCAGTCGCTGGAACATTCAAAAATAAGGAACAAGATCCTTATAGAAGAACTTCTTACAGAGACATGTCGAAAGTTACACCTTGCTAAGTGTTTATAAAAACATTTTCAACAGGGATTGGTTACCTTAAAGGGATATGTTAGAGCACTGCTCGGTTGAACTCGAAAGCGTTTCTATCTAAAGCTTGTTGTCAAGTTTAGTTTCCAAAACTATAAATCTTGATTTCTAGTCTACTTATAGCTAAGTCTCGGACTAGGATAGAAAGTGTAGTTGAGCTCTAAACTCCACGACATTCATCATACAAAGACGAAGAACTACTCAAGGAACTGGTGGAACTTCATCGACTAAAAGGTATGTGGAGACTTGAACTTATCTATCACTCAAAAAGTCTATCTACTCTATCTCCTATCTTGAGACAAAAGTCGTATTGCTATATAGACTTCGATTATACACATTTGCTATTTCAAGCCGAGTTTATCTCGCTCTCGAAATATGTGTTGATAAGATTTCGCTTTGGCCAAGTTCATCTTTACAAGTGACAAAAGTCATGTTGATTATTTCAATATCTTGAAAATTGCTTTAATAAAAAATAGTGTGTGAATAACCTCTATTTAACATCCTCTAAGAATGTTTCAATGATTGAAATAAAGAGTTTAGAACATGTAACCATCTTTGGATATAAGCATATAATGTGTTCGCGCATTAGTGTGTAAGTCCAAAACCGGGAACCAAATGTATGCATACTTGTGTGTGTACTAAATGGTTGATGGAGACTGGGTAAGTATGCATACCCGTGCGCATACTGGCGGAAGTTCACGTCCGTGAATTTCTGCTGAGTTTGGAAATCAAAACCAACTCAATCCGGTTACCTAAGTATGCGTACCCATACGCATACTGGCGGAAAGTTCACGTCCGTGAATTTCTGCTGAGTTTGGAAACTCTAACAAACTCAAATCCGGTTACTTAAGTACGCATACCCGTACGCATACTTAAGTGTGTTACTTTCTAAAATTGGTTTATTCGTGAACTTAAATTTATATAAACTGAGGAATGCATATTTGCAAGCCATGGCTATAAAGTTCATGAATCGATTCGAGTGACTCAAAACCGATTTTGCTTCGATTATGTCTTGTATACTTCTATGAGATCTAAGCAAATTAAAAACTCTTGAACTAGTTCATTTGAATCATTTGAACTAGTTATGGTCAAGATGAATAAGGTTGATATGAAAGTGCTCAGATGGCTAACCATTTGGTTAACTACTGTTGAACCAACGACTTGTACACATTTGGGTACGGTTACACAAACCTAAATGACGTATATTTCATTTGTGAACAACAATCTAAGTTCGATCTAACGGTTAAAAGATATTAGCTTGAATCTAATCAGGTTTTCATCTAACGGTTAATATTGAATGCTTTGTTACCTAGGTAACTTAGATTGCAAACCCTGATTTGGAGACTATATAAAAGAAAACTTTAGCAACTGGGAAAGTTAATCCCCACACCTCTTGTGTGATACTAGTTGTATAAGCTAGAGTCGATTCTCCTTTAACTTTAGGTTTCTACCGAGACCCTGTAAGTTAACGACTCTAAGACTTCATTGGGATTTTGAAGCATAACCCAACTATTTTCTCTTTAGTTGCGTGATCTGATCTTGTTGTTTCTATCGTATTGAGTACAATTGTAAAATTGGCTCGAGATTAATTTCTCCGACAGGCAAGATAGAAAAGTAATCACAAACATCTTCGTCTCATCGTTTGTGATTCCACAATATCTAGTTTCGCCATCATACGATTTAGATTATTGTGAGGTGATTGATAATTCTAGGCTGTTCTTCGGGAATATAAGTCCGGGTTATCGATTGGTTCCTGTTCACCTTAATTTATCAAAAGACGGAACAACAACTTGTAGGTATTTCTGTGGGAGACAGATTTATCTATTCTTGTTGACTTTTCTGTGTGAGACAGATTTGTTTATTAAAGTCTTCGACTTTGGGTCGTAGCAACTCTTAGTTGTGGGTGAGATAAGCTAAGGGAATCAAGTGCGTAGTATCCTGCTGGGATTAGAGACGTTATGAGCGCAATTGTACCTTGGATCAGTGTAAGATTGATTGGGGTTCAACTACAGTCCAGACCGAAGTTAGTTTGTAGTAGGCTAGTGTCTGTAGCGGCTTAATACAGTGTGTGTTCAATCTGGACTAGGTCCCGGGGTTTTTCTGCATTTGCGGTTTCCTCGTTAACAAAAATTTTGGTGTCTGTGTTATTTCTTTTGCGCATTATATTTTGTTATATAATTGAAATATCACAGGTTGTGCGTTGAATCAATCAATTTGGAAATCCGACCTTTGGTTGTTGATTGAAATTGATTGATACTTGAACATTTGTCTTTGGTACCGTTCAAGTTAATTTCTCTTGTATTCAATTAGACTAGCAGATTTCTATTTGCTTGAGTAAGGATTGAATCGACAAATTGAGATATAACTCTTTTATATACTTTTATTAAGATTGAGTCTGACTGTCTAGTTGATTCTCTTAAAAGTATCTTGGAGTTAGTCCATACAGATTGCTAAGTGAATTATTGGGTGAGGTTGTTGTACCCCCACTTTTTCAATCCTAGTCCGAGACTTAGCTATAAGTAGACTAGAAATCAAGACTTATAGTTTTGGCAACTATACTTGACAAACAAGCTTGAGATAGCAACGCTTGTGAGTTCGAACGAGCAGTGCTCTAACATGTCCCTTTAAGGCATCCAATCCCTGTTGAATTTTTTTTTCTAAACACTTATCAAGGTGTACCTTTCGGCATGTCTCTGTAAGAAATTCTTCTATAAGGATCTTGTTCTTTATTTGTGAATGTTCCAGCGACTTAGTAAGAATTTCACATTCTGAAGTTTTCTGATATACTTCATTGCACAAGGCTAATTTTTGTTCTAAATAATCTGCTAGATTATTTTGAAGACTGAGTGTTTCTCGCTTTCCTTCATAGATTCTTACATTTAATTGAACAATAAGTTCTAGGACGTTATCTAGGCTGTCAATGGTTTTTCCTTTTTCTGAATAATTTCAACATGTTTGACAAACCTTTCTAACACTTTATGAAATTCATAACTTGGGCAGACTAGTGAATCAAATTTCTTTTCTCTTTGAGAAACATAAGGTTTTTCACAAGTGATTGGAGTCGGATCCAAAACACGTTCTTTTAGTTTTAGATTCATTCTTTTCCAATCAGAATCCTGATTCTCAATCAAGTTATAAGTCTTAGACTTTCTTCTTGATTTTCGAAAAGACTTACGAGACCAATTTCCATTGACCTTTTCCGAGACCTTATTCTCAGCATCTTGTTTTACGTTAACTGAGTTCTTCATAAGTTTAGCTTTGTTTTTCTTATTTTGACTCATATCTTATAGGTTGGATCGCACCAAACACAGATTGTTAGATCTTTTCGTGTTTGCCTGCTCTGATACCAATTGAAAAGACGAGGGTACCCAAATATACCACAATCTTAATCTTTTCCACCTATAAGTCCTCTTACCGAAAATGATTGTCTATGGACTGAGTCGAGACAATACAACGAATCGGTATGCACACTTTGTGTGATCGTCTATGGATACGTGATCGAGACAATACAACAATCAAAGTGTGATTACTTGAAAATAGGTTCGTACTTAACCAAACCTATATGATCACTATCAAGTAATATAAAGTTAACGTTTGTGTAATTTACTTTAAATTATAATAACAACAATTATAATTACCGAAAAATAAAAGTAAATGACACAGCAAGATTTTGTTAACGAGGAAACCGCAAATGCAGAAAAAAAACCCGGGACCTAGTCCAGAATTGAATACTCTCAGAATTAAGCCGCTATACAAAATCACACCAACTTTGTATAGTTGAGACCAAGAAACTAAACCTATAGTTCACCTAGTTTCTTCAGTATCCCTGCGCTACATTCGATAAGTGCACGCACTGGAACAATTCCTTTGGTTCTTATTCAAAATAGTAAAGGAACAACAAATCTGTTCGGTAACAACTCTATTCAACCCCAGTGATATGAGTTAGACAAAGGTACTTCTGTTTAATCCAATAAACTCCTTTGCCGGGTTTAGATCTATCTATCCAACAACTACCAAAGTAGCCGAGTTTAGATTTTGCAATCAATAATAGGATCTACCAAGATACTAAATAATGATGTCGATCTACGCAACTAATCAATCAAATTTATCAAAGATAAACCGATTATAGTTGGATCCCAGTCGATCAAGTTTTGTGCACACCAAAGATTATGAACCCAAATAAGAAATCTTCTTCGTCTTCAAATCTTCTTAAACCTTCAATAAACACTTGCACACCACAACTTGAATCTCTTGTGATCAATTAGCACAGAACGGAGTCTTTTAACAATGGATTATCACAAGACGTCTTTAGATCTACAAACAGTTCTAAAGATCCCGTCGACACTTCGATCTAGTTTGAGTGAATCTTATATCAGAAGAGAAGATTCTCAAGAATAAACAAACTAGGTGAAATCAAAGTTCAACAACGTTTAATCAATCAAATAAAATCGAAAACTAATAATACTGCAGTTATCTAGTTTCCCACCAACGGTACTCGTAGAGCTTCTTGATCCCACATTAGTCTTTAAACGAGCGGTCGTAAGAGATTTTGCCTAATTAGGCTACTTTCCTTTCCGAATAGACGGCTCCACTAGTAACAACACAACAAGGTAGTTTTGCTGGCTCTTAGGATAGTTTGCTCGAAATGAAAAACTTGGGTATTTATAGACCAAGGATGTTTGGACACCAAGGAATTTCCAAAACCGAATATTCTCCAGATATGTAATATATTTCGAAATTCGGCTTTCCTAATTCCTAGAAATGCTCTATCAAAAATTAACCGAAATCCTACTAGAAAATCTCAAATTAGTAAATGCACATAACCAATTTTTATTTTCCAGAGATATGCATTTTAATTGCTGGTAATTAAAAGCATATAAAATTAACAACCTTAATTAAAAGATTCTCAACTTATTTCGGTCTGGGATCTCCTTGAGTTATTAAGGAATATCTTTGAACAATAAAAGATAAGAGTTACTGATCATGTTCAAAGTATGTCGGCATCTTATTCTTTGTAAATATTTTTTCATATTTACAATCTTGGAACCGATTATACAACACTTCCAAACAAGTTTAGAACCGGTTCATTTGATTTCCAATAACTATGTGATTGATCATATCAATACACTAATCATGGGTTTATGGTTCTACCAAACACAAGGATCGGTTCTACCTCAATATGGTTACTGGAACAGTTTATATCAGTTACCAGGATCGGTTACGTCAACTACCAGGACCGGTTACCATATTTTCATGGAATTACTTGTGATCGGTCACACCAGTTACTAGGATCGGTTACACCAATTACCAGGACCGGTTACACCAATTACAAGCATCGATTACACACTCTTTTGTTATCGGTCACACCAATTACTAGGATCAGTTACACCAATTGCTAGGATCGGTCATACCAATTACAAATGTCGATCATACCATCTTAGGTGATTAATTAGGTTCGGTTACACTAATAAAAGTCATACCAATACATAAGTCAGGCATTGTGATTAGTTTTACCAAGATAAATAACAAGTTATGATCGGTTCTACTAACTCACACATATTGGTAATCCAAAGATATGCAATGAATAACAATACCAATAAGCCAAGCGATTTCCCTTTCGATTCATAAAACAAGTTCATGAAGGTACTTCCTTTAAACAAATGTAAACATTGTTTCCTAGGATGAAATCTTCACCCATACCCATACACATAATCACAATAGCATTCATACGATTATGGCGATATCTTATATACAAAGTTCAAAAGATAAGTGTTATACTTCGTATTGTAATTCCTCAACACTATGTCTACTAGAGTATAATCATTCACAGCTTCGCAGTTATGTTTTCAATATAGCACGACTTGAAAGATACGTTGGGAATGAAACAGTTCAAGTCAAAATATTACTAACCTCAAGAGGAAGGATGATGTCGTCGATGTAGATTGTTAATTCTTCACATTCTTCAAGTCTTCGAGTAATACTTGAATGTCTCATTATCCTAATCTTTCGAGCCTAACCTATACAAAGTTTTCTCTAGTACATAATCAAGCAACTCTTTAATTGAGTTTTGATTCACTAAAATATGACAACCAAACTTGACATACCAACGCTTGGTGGGTTCAATCGAGCTATGCTCTAACAATCTCCCCCTTTGTCAATTTTAGTGACAAAATTCTTACAATCATATGGATAAACAAATTACAAAAATTCATTATACATACGCTTGATTCCAAGTTTCAACAGCACAATACCCTGCATATATTCAATCCATAAATACCGCTATTGACATTTAAATAACAAAGCTAATACTCGCCCTAAAGGTGAGATAGGTAGATTTTCAATCCGCACATCTTTGTTATTTCCCTTTGTAATCCAAATAACTGCAATCATCATATGATATGTTTCTCCCCCTTAGTCAATGATTTACTCTTTCGTTAGATATAACGTTTAAGCACAATTGTCCTTTCCTAAGTGATTACAAATCACTTGTTTACTCCATATATTTCTCCCCCTTTTGGTCACAAAATGACAAAGGTCCGAGCAAATACCAAAACCGAAAGGATCTTACAATTTAAAAGAATTGTACAACCTATAAGAGTTAAGCACGAAGGTTTCACATACCACTTTAGATAACCAATATCAAAACCGAAACTACAAGTAATTTGGTTTTAATATGTTTTCAAGGAAACAATTGCCCAAAGAAATTTTCCCTAATAGTTTAACAAACTAACTAAGAAACTTAGTTCCCTTGCTAAACCGATTGCAAAAGTAGAATCGCTTATTTCGATAAGACCAAAATAAATATCACAATTAACTTTATTTTTGTTAGAGCATTGCTCGGTCGAACTCGCAAGCGTTGTTATCTCAAGCTTGTTTTCAAGTTTAGTTACCAAAACTATAAGTCTTAATTTCTAGTCTACTTATAGCTAAGTCTCAGACTAGGATAGAAAAGTGTAGTTGAGCTCTAGACTCCACGGCGTTCATCATACAAAGACGAAGAACTACTCAAGGAACTGGTGGAACTTCATCGACTAAAAGGTATGTGGAGACTTGAACTTATCTATCACCTAAAAAGTCTATCTACTCTATCTCCTATCTTGAAACAAAAGTCGTATTGCTATATAGACTTCAATTATACACATTTGCTATTTCGAGACGAGTTTATCTCGCTTACCTATTTATCAAAATATGTGTTGGTAAGCTTTCTCTTTGTCCAAGTTCATCTTTACAAGTGACGAAAGTCATGTTGAATATTTCAATATCTTGAAAATTGCTTTGATGAAGAATAGTGTGCGAATAACCTCTATTTAACATCCTCTAAGAATGTTCTAATGATTGAAATGAGAGTTTAGAACATGTAACCATCTTTGGATATAAGCATTTAATGTGTTCGCACATTAGTGTATAAGTCCAAAAACCGGGAACCAAATGTATGCATACTTGTGTTTGTACTAAATGGTTGATGAAGACTAGGTAAGTATGCGTACCCGTACGCATACTGGCGGAAGTTCACGACCGTGAATTTCTGCTGAGTTTGGAAATCAAAACCAACTCAATCCGATTACCTAAGTATGCATACCCGTACGCATACTGGCGGAAAGTTCAAGTCCGTGAATTTCTGCTGAGTTTGGAAACCAAAACAAACTCAAATCCGGTTACTTAAGTACACATACCCGTACGCATACTTAAGTGTGTTACTTTCTAAATTTGGTTTGTTCATGAACTAAAACATTTATAAATTAAGGAATGCAATTTGCAAACCTTGGCTATAATGTTCGTGAATCGATTCGAGTGAATCAAAACCGATTTTGCTTCGATTGTGTTTTGTATACTTCTATTAAGCAATTGAACAACTCTCTAACTAGTTCTTTTGAGTCATTTCAACTAGTTATGGTGAAGATGAATATGGTTGATATGAAAGTGCTCATATGGCTAACCATTTGGTTAACTACTGTTGAACCAACTAGGTGTACACGTTTATGTACGGTTACACAAACCTAAATGAACGTGCATTTCATTTGTGTATAACAAGCTAAGTTCGATCTAACGGTTAAAATATATTAGCTTGAATCTAATCAAGTTTTCATCTAGCGGTGAATATTGAATGCTTTGTTACCAAGGTAACTTAGATTGCAAACCCTGATTTGAAGACTATATAAAGGAGAACTTTAGCAACGGGGAAAGTTAATCCCCACAACTCTTGTGTGATACTAGTTGTATAAGCTAGAGTTGATTCTCCTTTAACCTTAGGTTTCTACCGAGACCCTGTAGGTTAACGACTTGAAGACTTCATTGGGATTGTGAAGCAAGGCCCAACTATTTACTCTGTAGTTGCGTGATCGTATTGAGTACAATTGTAAAATTGGCTCGAGATTAATTTCTATGATAGGCAAGATAGAAAAGTTGTCACAAATATCTTCGTCTCATCGTTTTTTATTCTGCAATATCTTGTTTCGCTAGTCGATTAAGATTATTGTGAGGTGATTGATAATTCTAGGTTGTTCTTTGGGAATATAAGTCCGGGTTATCGATTGGTTCCTGTTCACCTTGATTTATCAAAAGACAAAACAAAACTTGTAGGTATTTCTGTGGGAGACAGATTTATCTATTCATGTAGACTTTTCTGTGTGATACAAATTTGTTTATTAAAGTCTTCGACTTTGGGTTGTAGCAACTCTTAGTTGTGGGTGAGATCAGCTAAGGGAATCAAGTGTGTAGTATCCTGCTAGGATAAGAGAAGTAAGGAGCGCAACTGTACCTTGGATCAGTGTGAGATTTATTGAGGTTCAACTACAGTCCAGACCGAAGTTAGTTTGTAGTAGGCTAGTGTCTGTAGCGGTTAATACAGTGTGTGTTCAATTTGGACTAGGTCCCGGGGTTTTTATGCATTTGCGGTTTCCTCGTTAACAAAACTTCTGGTGTTTGTGTTATTTCCTTTCCGCATTATATTTTGTTATATAATTGAAATATCACAGGTTGTGGATTGAATCAATCAATTGGTAAATCCGACCTTTTGTTGTTGATTTAAATTGATTGATACTTTAACATTGGTCTTTGGTACCGTTCAAGTTAATTTCTCTTGTATTCAATTAGACTCGTAGATTTCTATTTGCTTCAGTAAGGATTGAATCAGAATTTGAGATATAACTCTTTGATATACTTTTTATTAAGATTGAGTCTGACTATCTAGTTGATTCTCTTAAAAGTATATTGGAGTTAGTCCATACAGATTGCTAAGCGAATAATTGGGTGAGGTTGTTGTACCCCCATTTTTTTCAATTGGTATCCGAGCAGGAAAATACGTTTAAGACCTTGTAAGTCCGTGTTTGTAGCGATCTAACTCTATGGACAGAAGTGTTATCTCTATAAACGTACCACCAGTCTTCGATGGCTCAAATTACTTGTGGTGGAAAAATTTTATGCGTTCCTTTCTTCAAGCGCATGATTTTCAATCATGGCTATGATGCTCCCGTTGTGGCAGTAGGAGATGCAACCGTACCTAAAGATATTAGTGCAGATGATACTGCTGAGATACTTGCTGCAAAGAAAAATTCCAAAGATTTGAATGCCATCATACATGGCATTACTCCAGATCTTCAGCACCATGTGACTACATGCACTCGTTCTAAAGATGCTTGGGATATCTTTGAAACCGTATTTGAAGGGAATACCAGTGAAAAGGAATCCAGGTTTCAAAACCTAAATTCCGATTGGGAAAACCTTCGTATGGCAGATGAAGATTCATTTGATGAGTTTAATCACAAAGTTTCTGAAATTGTTAATGCATCCTTTGCATAGGGTAAGACTATTCCTGAAAAGGACACTGTGATGAAAATTCTCAGATCGCTGCCATCTAGATACGATTCTAAGAAGCATGCCATAGTTGAAGGAAATAACCTTGATGAGCTTTCCAGAAATACTCTAATTGGAAAGTTAAAAATTCTTGATCTTAATCAAACACAGTCAAGACATCTGCGTTCAATGCTGTGACCAACACAAGCGAATCCTCTAACTTGTCTTGGGCTGATGAATGTTGTTCCAATCATGTTGATTTTGATAAATCACTGATAACAGAAAGGATAAGGATTTTGTAAAGAGAAGTAAAAGATGTGATAAACGTCTCTCTCCAGTTATTGCTTCAGATGATTCAACATAAGAAAAATCTTTCCTGGGTGTCAACATTTTGGATGCGTCTGATGTTTGCAATGAACTTTCAGCTCTTGCAGCAGAAACCTCCACCTACTCAATTTCTGATTCAGAACTTGAGTCTGACACAGAGATTTGTGAATTCTTGAATAAAAGTAGAGAGATTCACCAAGAAAATCTTCAACTAAAGGCTTCGTTGAAAAAACTTGAATCATCGCTCCAAGTGAAAAATCTTGAGATTGATTGTCTTAATGATGAATTCACTAGAACCATGTCTCTGAAGGAAAAAGAGATTAATACTCTTAAGAATGACTTGCAAAGGTTATTCAGAAGTTCTGACAAAATCTCAGCAATGTTATTTGGTCAGAAATCCTTTGGAAACACAAATGGTTTGGGGTTTAAAAGAAAAACTATAAACACAAACAACACTTCTATTCCGACTAATGCTGGAACAGTGTACGTTGAGCGTTGTGATAAACAGAAAGCAATTCAACAGAACAAAAAATATTTATTGATTTGTTTATTTTGTGGAAATGCAAATCATGTTCAAAGTATGTGTTGGAGATTCAAAAGAAACCACAAAAGAATTGCCAAACTTCAGGAGAATATGCAGAGGATGAATCTGGCGTTGGATATCAACAAGGTTTTCATAAAAAATCCAGAATTCCAGACTCAGACGAGGTAAGAAATCTGTTCATTCAACAAACCTTGATATGCCACTGGTTGGTAAAAGATGTGAGCATTCGGCTCACTCTGTCATTGACTAATACCAGTGACGTACGCATCCTCATCTTAGCTTGAGAAAATGAGTCTTGCATCAAAGGTGGCTCAAGACCTTGTATTTGTGTATTCTTTTTTTTTTTTTTTTTTTTTTTTGTTAAGAAAATATTCTCCTAATAATTTAGATAATGTATAATAAACCATAAAAGACTTTTTCAAAGTCCTTCTAGGGTTTTTGTGGCCATAAGTCTATTTATAATCATTTGTGATCGAGTCCTTCATCTTCTTTTTCCTTAAAAGATACAATTTCATGGCTCCTGTAACTAGAGGTACCACCAAGATCATATGCTAATCCCCTTAACATTACAGGTTATAACTTTCCAACCTTTAGGCAAAGGAATCATTGCTATGATGAACCTAGATTTTCCTATAAACGTCATACGAAACCTTTTCACAATTGTAATGGTTATCAAAAGGATAACTTCGTAAAGACAAAGACAAGATCCGATGCTCCCAATTGGAGAAAGACTAACTTGCAAAAGAATAGTCAATCCAATTCTCTTTCGAGAAATCTTGAAGAGAGTAATGGGAAGAAGGTTTCGGTTGTTTCTAAACGCACTCATAAGTGGGTTCCAAAGAAAGTCAATGATTCTTTGAGTGTGAAAAGCATCATCTCCCATAAAATTCCATGACTATGGAGAAAGCAGTATCCATGATGTCGGAACTTAAAGAGTTCTTTGGAAAGTTGGATTTGGATGTGAAAGGTTCTAAAAGCGATCTCTTTCATGATAATCCAAAAGTCACTTGTGGTGAGCAAGACATTGTTCACCTCAACACAACTTGAGTGTGTTGTAAGTGCATCCTCACCAAGGAATTTCATGCTATATATACGGTAAGGGAAGCACGAGAATTGGGGCGCACATATTATGTTTGATAAGGCTGTAGAATTAGATTGGATTTATCTAAAAAGGTATGTCTATAAACTTGAGAAAGATTTGTGCTTATATTTATTTGCTTAGAGTACTTATAATGATCCACGTACCTTGCTTATTGTTCATTTCTACCTAACTTGATCTGTGTGTAAGGTTCTTAAATATTTAGTTTTGAAAATAGTAGTTCGGGATGTTTGGACTTCATGGTACACATACCAGGTATGCATACAATCATTTAAAATCAAAATCCAGGTGTTTTAGTACGCATACCCGTTTGCATACTGCTCCAGGTCACAAAAATTCGTTTGCAAAACCCGTATGCAAACTGGCATGTAGATGTCGATTTTCGGTAAACTTATTTTGGCCGTAACTTATTCGTCCGAACTCGGAATGACCTCATTCTTTTTGCATTTTCTTCCTATTTGAATTATCTTCAAAATGGAGATGAGAATTCCTGAATTTGGATGAGTTAAGATTGGTATTTGTCCCATCTCTTGTTTTGAGTGTTTTGCTCCATTTCGTCGCACTTGTTCCACCTCTCTTTGACTTGGGCACTTGGATTCTTGGAGTACTACTCTTCTAAGCTCATTTGTAGATTTTACCAGAATATTGTTGGTGAATCACAAAGAAGGAAGTTCAAGAATTGGTAGTAGTATTCCTATGGGATTCTTGAATGATTCACAATCATCTTTTGTGAACTATGGTGCATGGTCGTTAATGACTTTGTATGTTCTTCTTTGTTAATAAAATATTTTTATACGCCTTTGGTAGCTATTCTTGGTGTAAATCCATGCGAAAAAGATTGATTCTACCTTCAAAGGGAAAAGATTGATTTTTGCAGTATTAATCTTTATGGTTTTATATATTGCAAATTGTTATGGGATATGTTGTTTACGTCCGTGAACCTTGACTATCCCATATTTTCTCAAAAGTTAAGTCAATCATATGTCTTTATTGATAAAAAATGGAACGAACTTTTTACAACAAAAGTTAAGCCTATTATGTCATTATGCAAATATTGATGGAAGATAGGATGAACTTTTGTTTACAAAGATTAAGTCTATTATATGTCATTGTGCAAATAGTGATGAAGGATAGAATGAATCTTTGTATATTCCGCAGTATTGATCTTCCCTAATCCATATTTTATGTATATACTGTGTGGCTCCGTAAGTTCTCTTATGTTGAGCATTTCCAATTGAATTAATCATGGGTTCTCTTGTGGTTAATTTAATTGAGTATTTTGGATACAAATTCATATTTTTATGAGATTTGTTAATGTCCAAAGAAATCCTTCTTTTCCTGTGAAAGCAAGGTCGCTCTTGTTGTTCTTTCGGGAATGACATTTTATGGGGGAGAGTTCCTTTTAAACTTGTGCTTAATTGCCAAACCTTTGTGGGGAGTGCGGCTGTGGAATATTATAGGGGTTATCTTGTATCTTTATAAACTCCTTGATGAATGCATTTAGCTTCGGCTATATTATTGCATCTAAAAAGTTGATATGTGCTTTCTTTTGGTCATGAAATGTCTCTATGGAAATTTCATTAGGATCATACTAGTTTTCGTACCTTTGCCAATTTTATTGACAAAAAAGGAGAGAATTAATGTGTAGTTCACACTACAAATACATATGGTTTTCGGATCATTATATAAGGGGGGGTGGTTTCCATGTGAGATGGAGTATTGACTAAGGGGGAGTGATACATATCACCATAGTATTGTTGTCGAAGTTGTGATACAATTGAACTTTGTTGCTGTGTAATGATACTATAACACTGTGTAACAATGATTGAGAGCTTTTGTTTTCTCATTGTTATGGCTACGGGTTTTCAACAACGATGATGCTGAACTTACAACCTTTGGAATCATTGGAGTACTCGGAAGTGACAAAGATTTCGAGTAATGTTGAAGAACCAATGAGATCATGCATGTGGGAGAGAAGCTACAAATTTTATTTATTTTGTATTCCATATGTATTGATAGTTTTGTCACTAAAATTGACAAAGGGGAAGATTGTTAGAGCATTGCTCGGTCGAACTCGGAAGCGTTGTTATCTCAAGCTTGTTATCAAGTTTTGTTGCCAAAACTAGAGATCTTAATTTCTAGTCTACTTATAGCTAAGTCTCGGACAAGGATAGAAAAGTGTAGTTGAGCTCTAGACTCCACGGCGTTCATCATACAAAGAAGAAGAACTACTCAAGGAACTGGTGGAACTTCATCGACTAAAAGGTATGTGGAGACTTGAACTTATCTATCTCAAAAAGTCTATCTACTCTATCTCCTATCTTGAGACAAAAGTCGTATTGCTATATAGACTTCAATTATACACATTTGCTATTTCGAGCCGAGTTTATCTCGCTTACCTATTTATCAAAATATGTGTTGGTAAGCTTTCGCTTTGGACAAGTTCATCTTTACAAGTGACGAAAGTCATGTTGATTATTTCAATATCTTGAAAATTGCTTTGATAAAGAATAGTGTGTGAATAACCTCTATTTAACATCCTCTAAGAATGTATCAATGATTGAAATGAGAGTTTAGAACATGTAACCATCTTTGGATATAAGCATTTAATGTGTTCGCGCATTAGTGTATAAGTCCAAAAACCGGGAACCAAATGTATACATACTTGTGTGTGTACTAAATGGTTGATGGAGACTAGGTAAGTATGCGTACCCGTACGCATACTGGCGGAAGTTCACGACCGTGAATTTCTGCTGAGTTTGGAAATCAAAACCAACTCAATCCGATTACCTAAGTATGCGTACCCGTACGCATACTGGCGGAAAGTTCACGTCTGTGAATTTCTGCTGAGTTTGGAAGCCAAAACAAACTCAAATCCGGTTACTTAAGTATGCATACCCGTACGTATACTTAAGTGTGTTACTTTCTAAATTTGGTTTGTTCATGAACTAAAACATTTATAAATTAAGGAATGCAATTTGCAAACCTTGGCTATAATGTTCGTGAATTGATTCGAGTGAATCAAAACCGATTTTGCTTCGATTGTGTTTTGTATACTTCTATTAAGCAATTGAACAACTCTCTAACTAGTTCTTTTGAGTCATTTGAACTAGTTATGGTGAAGATGAATATGGTTGATATGAAAGTGCCCATATGGCTAACCATTTGGTTAACTACTGTTGAACCAACTAGGTGTACACGTTTAGGTACGGTTACACAAACCTAAATAAACGTGCATTTCATTTGTGTATAACAAGCTAAGTTCGATCTAACGGTTGAAAGATATTAACTTGAATCTAATCAGGTTTTCATCTAACGGTGAATATTGAATACTTTGTTACCAAGGTAACTTAGATTGCAAACCCTGATTTTAAGACTATATAAAGGAGAACTCTAGCAACGGGGAAAGTTAATCACCACACCTCCTGTGTGATACTATTTATATAAGCTAGAGTCGATTCTCCTTTAACCTTAGGTTTCTACCGAGACCCTATAGGTTAACGACTTGAAGACTTCATTGGGATTGTGAAGCCAGACCCAACTATTTTCTCTGTAGTTGCGTGATCTGATCTTGATGTTTCTATAGTATTGAGTACAATTGTCAAATTGGCTCGAGATTAATTTATCTGATAGGCAAGATAGAAAAGTAGTCACAAACATTTTTGTCTCATCGTTTGTGATTCCGCAATATCTTGTTTCGCTAGTCGATTAAGATTATTGTGAGGTGACTGATATTTCAAGGATGTTCTTCGGGAATATAAGCCCGGGTTATCGATTGATTCCTGTTCACCTTGATTTATCAAAAGACGGAACAAAACTTGTAGGTATTTCTGTGGGAGACAGATTTATCTATTCCTGTAGACTTTTCTGTGTGATACAGATTTTTTTATTAAAGTCTTCGAATTTGGGTCGTAGCAACTCTTAGTTGTGGGTGATATCAGCTAAGGGAATCAAGTGCGTAGTATCCTGCTGGGATCAGAGACGTAAGGAGCACAACTATACCTTGGATCAGTGTGAGATTGATTGGGGTTCAACTACAGTCCAGACCGAAGTTAGTTTGTAGTAGGCTAGTGACTGTAGCGGCTTAATACAGTGTGTGTTCAATCTGGACTAGGTCCCGGGGTTTTTCTGCATTTGCGGTTTCCTCGTTAACAAAACTTCTGGTGTCTGTGTTATTTCTTTTCCGCATTATATTTTGTTATATAATTGAAATATCACAGGTTGTGCGTTGAATCAATCAATTGGTTAATCCGACCTTTGGTTGTTGATTGAAATTGATTGATACTTGAACATTGGTCTTTGGTACCGTTCAAGTTAATTTCTCTTGTATTCAATTAGACTCGCAGATTTCTATTTGCTTGAGTAAGTATTGAATCGAGAAATTGAGATATAACTCTTTGATATACTTTTTATTAAGATTGAGTCTGACTGTCTAGTTGATTCTCTTAAAAGTATTTCGGAGTTAGTCTATACAGATTGCTAAGAGAATAATTGGGTGAGGTTGTTGTACCCCCGTTTTTTTAATTTTTTTCATCAGGCACTAATTATTCAGATAATAACTTAGACCTTACACTTTAGATAAGAAAAATACTAGGTTAGTTAACTAATATTTCTTATCAAGGCATTCGATTAGACTTGAATAACCGAATCCTTTACTTTTGATAAGTCTAACTAAGATCAGAATTAACTTAGTTTCTCTTATCCAGAATCAAATTGGATTAAATAAATGATCTCGTATTTTGTTAGGCCATAAAAAATACATACAAACCAAATAAATTGACTTGCACAATTATTTCTCTTAACCGGAAGCAATTGAAACAAACATAGACATTAAAGCGCCGCAATTGCACCGAAATTTCGTTAAGTCTAAAACAATTGATACCAAACAATAAAGAAAGATATCAAACCAGTTTTTCTTAACAAGAAACAATTGAATCACACACACACACATCCATACACACATAATGGAATAAACATCAATTGTACTGATTTTTTTTAAGCAAAAGCAAAATATATGCAATAAACTCAAGGTTTTCTTAAACAGGAAAACGATTAACTAACAAATTCGTTACCTCAAATTCCGCATCCTCTTCTCCGCATCTTTATGGGGAGGAATATCATTAAGCGCAAGTTCAAGTTAGAACTTTTCCCCATTGTGTTGTCATCCTCTGGCATGAACAAAAGAACAACAACAAAAGCAACCTTTACCAGAGAAAGGTTGAATCGGTTTTAACTGATGCATAGCAAAAGTTGAAAAACCCGAAACACATATGCTTTTATGCTAAACCAAAATCGATTCAACATATTGTGACTTTTTCACATACGAGTTTCAATCGGAACACCTTATGTTCCTTTGATAAAGCCTACCAACATGGGTTAGAACTTAATCCCGCGAAATCAAAAGACACACAAACCATAAGGGTTCTCACATCATATGAGATCGAATATTAAGGTTATGAAAACCGAAATCAAACATCCCATAACACATAGCAATAATATAAAGCATTCAAGCACATGCAATGTAATCGAAAAACTATCACAAGAACAATTATAAACTAATAACTTTATTCATAAATAGATAGTTTTATTCAACAATAGACCTTACCCAATAATTGAAAGAAATCAAAAACTGATGTCTATTTTTGTTGACACAAGGACTTCGATTTCACTCATCTTTGTTATCCTCGGTTTCCATGATTTCATCAAGATTTTCTTCAAAAAATTCCAAATTTTCCACGTGAAATTTAATCATTTGAAGATCATGAAACCTTTTATAGGATGCCCAGCAAACAACATGGAAAATAATTTCCTTGTGAACAATTGAGGATAATTCTTTTAGGAGTTCTTTTCGAGCAATCAGTTCTAAAACTCCTTCACAAAGATTGGTTGCCCTGACTTCGGTTAAGGAGGGCATGATCTGATACGAGCAGAGTTCAGAGCAAAGAAAGATTTTTATCTTTTTATAAAAAGATGTTCTCTACTACCACAAGAATAACAATGTTTAATATTATGAGAGTTATAGTTTTTGTTGTTACCTTTGTGCGAATTTTTTCCGGATGCTCCTTCCCTTTTCTGTACTTTTCGTAGTTTCGATCTCCTCTTTATTTCATCAGCCTTTTCCTTTATTTCCTGGTTTGACTGATCATTAGTTGTTGGTTTGTCCCTCTTGATTTCTTCACAGTCACACTGGGTAGCTTTTAAAGATGCCTCAGTTTGAGTACAAGAAGATTTGACGAACTTTATCTCTTTGTCAGGAGCTGAGGTATTGCAACCTTCATAACCCAAGCCACGGGTATCCCCATGACTTCTCCCTGTTTCCAATAATGAGGATAGATTGTTTGAGCTCTCATTAAGTTTTCTCAGCATGGAGATTTCTTCTTTTAATGATTCATTTTTATCAAGAGCAGAATTAAGAGTTTCCTCTAGATGCTTTATGTGAGAAAGAAAAGTATTTTCTTTTTCTTTGAAACAAAATTGTTGCAATTTTAATTCTGCATTAGAATCATCAAGTTCTTTTTCTAAAAGGAAAACCCTCTTTAGAGATTTATCCAAGTTCTTCTCACAGCTTTCTGTATGAAGACGCTTAGTGCTCACTCTTTCTTCGAAGCTTAAAGTTTGTTGAGAGATTTCTCCTTTTAGCAAGTTATGTGCTTCATTGAGATTTTCAACCTTCAAGGTTAGGTCTCTTTCTCTCTCCAGTGCAGAAAGAAGTTCACTAGAGCAAATAAGAAATTGTTTGCTTAATTCTTTCAGTTCAGATGTTTTTACACTTGATCTTTCATCAGAAATTTCAAGTATTGAACTCAAAAATATCTCGTTAGAGGCATCTTCAAATGAGTAACAAGAGTTTGAAGAACTGTCTTCTCTTGAGCAAATATCTTGTGATACGTTAACTGAGTCTTTCTTTAGTTTTCGCTCTCGCTTAACTCTACTTTGACTCATGTCTTATAGGTTGGATTGCACCAAACACAGATTTTTAGATCTTTTCGTGTTTTCCTACTATGATACCAATTGAACAGACGAGGGTACCCAAATATACCACAATCTTAAACTTTTCCACCTATAAGTCCTCTTACCGGAAGTGATTGTCTATGGAATGATTCGAGACAATACAACAAATCGGTATTCACACTTTGTGTGATCGTCTATGGATATGAGAACGAGACAATATAACAATCAAAGTGTGATTACTTGATAATAGGTTCGGACTTGACCAAACTCTATAGGATCACTATCAAGTAATACGGAGTTAACGTTTGTGTAATTTATTTAAATTATAATTAAAAAAATTATAATTGCGGAAAACAAAATTAAATGACACAGCAAGATTTTGTTAATGAGAAAACCGCAAATGCAGAAAAAAAACCTGGGACCTAGTCCAGAATTGAATACTCTCAGAATTAAGCCACTATACAAAATCACACCAACTTCGTATAGTTGAGACCAAGAAACTAAACCTATAGTTCACCTAGTTTCTTCAGTATCCCTGCGCTTCTGATATTCGATAAGTGCACGCACTGGAACAATTCCTTAGGTTCATATTCCAAACAGTAAAGGAACAACAAATCTGTTCGGTAACAACTCTATTCAACCCCAGTGATATGAGTTAGACAAAGGTTCTTCTGTTTAATCCAATAAACTCCTTTGTCGGATTTAGATCTATCTATCCAACAACTACCAAAGTATCCGAGTTTAGATTTTGCAATCAATAGGATCTACCAATAAACTAAATACTGATGCCGATCTACGTAACTAATCAATCAAATCTATCAAAGATAAACCGATTATAGTTGGATCCCAGCCGATCAAGTTTTGTGCACATCAAAGATTATGAACCCAAGTAAGAAATCTTCTTTGTCTTCAAATCTTCTTAAATCTTCAATAAACACCTGCACACCACAACTTGAATCTCTTGTGATCAATCACGCACAGAACGGAGTCTGTTAACAATGGATTATCACACGACGTATTTAGATCTACAAACAGTTCTAAAGATCCCGTCGACACTTCGATCTAGTTTTAGTGAATCTTATATCAGAAGAGAAGATTCTCAAGAATAAACAAACTAGGTGCAATCAAAGTTCAACAATCGTTAGTCAATCAAATCAAATCAAAAACTAATAATACTGCAATTATCTAGTTTCCCACCAACGGTACTCGTAAAGTTTCTTGATCCCACATAAGTCTTTAAACGAGTGGTCGTAAGAGATTTCGCCTAATTAGGGTACTTTCCTCTCCGAATAGAAGGCTCCACCAGTAACAACACAACAAGGTAGTTTTGCTGGATCTTAGGATAGTTTGCTCGAAATGCAAATTTGGGTATTTATAGACTAAGGAAGTTTGGACCCAAAGGAATTTCCAAAACTGAATATTCTCAAGATATGCAATATATTTCCAAATTCGGTTTTCATAATTCCTAGAAATGCTCTGTCCAAAATTAATCGAAATCCTACTAGAAAATCTCCAATTAGTAAATGCACATTACCAATTTTTATTTTCCAGAGATATGCATTTTAATTGCTGGTAATTAAAAGCATATAAAATTAACAACCTTAATTACAAGATTCTTAACTTATTTCTGTCTGGGATCTCCTTGAGTTATCAAGGAATATCTTTGAACAATAAAAGATAAGAGTTACTGATCATGTTCAAAGTATGTTGGCATCTTATTCTTTCTAAATCCTTTTTCATATTTACAATCTTGGAATCGATTATACCACACTTCCAAACAAGTTTAGAACTGGTTCATCTAATTTCCAAGATCTATGTGATTGATCATATCAATACACTAATCATGGGTATAAATAAGAGGATGTATGTATTATACACCGAGAGACCCTACAGGAAAACACATATATATAAAAAGAAAATATACCATACATACATCAAATGTCCCTGCAAGCAAACACAGATATATAAGAAGAGGAGGATGTATCGCACATACATCAAGTGACCCTGCAAGTAAACACAGATATAATAATAGCTTTATTGCGGATTATGACTAATCCGACTCTAACCTTAGTGCATGATAAGCATGCCTTTATGCGGATTTCGACTAATCTGACTCTAACCTTATCTAGAATAATGCTAGTTCCTAATGCATGATAAGCATGCCTTTATGCGGATTACGTCTAATCCGACTTTACTTTATGCGGATAATTAATCCGACTTAGTTGAATTCATCCACGAGGTGATTTGCTGCAAAACATCAAATGTTAATCCATCATATTTAATGTTAAAGCATTCAATATTTTTAAAGCATTTACTTTATTTAAACATTTTCTGTTAATTTTTATGCGATAAGGTGTCGCATTGTCAATAATTGTGATGCTCGTTGTGGAACAGGTGCGCTAGATTGTGGCACTCGATTCTGGATGTACCAGTGCGATACGTATATCGGCTTAAGTCTTTGAGACTAGCTATTGTTCGCTGGCTTTTTAAGCAAAATGGTGCCTTGTTTAAGCACATATATATATTCATTATTGAATGTAAATAGATGAGTTAGAAACTGCCCCGTTCGCCCTTAGACTGGCAGGAAAGATAGGAGATTGTATCGTCCTCAAGCTTTTATAGCCTTGATCATGAGGTTGCCTTTTTCCCCTGGATATTCCAATTACTGGTTAATAACAGTAGAGAGAGTATACTTATGAATGATTATGCTTCAAGTCAGTGACTAGGCATGTTTAAGTTCATTTATAAAATGATAAATGTCAAAGATAAAGAGGTGAAAATGTCCCCTGTTGTGGACGATATGTGCAAGCTAAATCGTGAGCTTGGCGAGCTCGGATGCACTGTCGTGGCCGATCCGAGATGAATGCATTGAGCATGTAAGCATATTAAGCATATTATATCATGATAATTTATTATGTATGTGCTGTTAGATGACAGCAGATATCTTATCTTTTAAAAATCATTGACTACAGCAAGATGATTCTTTTAACTACCCCATTATCATGTGAGGCGATGGAAGTGAATGTTTAGAATTCATGGATTGGATACTTAGAGCTTCTATATATTATGTATAAAATGAAATGAAATGCAGCAGTGGCATACTATTCTTTAATAGCGAGTTGGTGTTGCTCATTCAAAGGCAAGCAATTCTAATGTGTTATATCGATGCTAAAGTTTACTTCTAAAGCATTCAATTCATTTAAGTGATTCTATTTAACCCTTGTAATAAGGTGTAACATAGAGCAACATTATCATGCAATTCTACACTATTCAATTACTTATACAAGTATATGTAAAGTTAAGTCTTTGAGACTAGAGATATTTAGCCTGCTATTAAGCTAGATAGTTTCTTAGTGGATCGTGTCCATCGTTTCTTTGTATTGGCGACTTATTCCAGCCCCTGCGAACTTCAATTTAAGGTTAATAACCATTCATAAAAAGGTTAAAGAAAAGTTATCATGTCATAAAAAATAGCAATTTCTATTGTAGCTTTTGAGCTTTTATCAAACATATATGATTTATGCTATTCAGAATTGATAGACTGCACTTGACTATTTTAGAAATCATGCAACATAATAAACTTCAGTTATGGGGAGGTAAGAATGTCCCTGTTTAGTTTATTTCTCTCGAGGTGAGCTTCGCGAGCAAGGGTGTATCATCTTGGATGTTCCCAGATGAATGCTTTTGTCAGCACATGATTATCGGTCTTCAAATAACCATCTAACAGGCGTCGTGGAAGAGACCTTCTGTTGAGCACATTAGCATGCACCCGTCGATCATAAATTGCATCAAATTTCTCTTGATTTTAAAAGTTGTTAAATATTAATTTAAGTATTTAGATATTAAGCATTTAGCCATTAATCAAAAGATTGCACAATATGGCATGTTAAGTATAAATGAAATCAAGAGATAGAGGAAGGAATGTTATCCGAGTTATGCTCGAAGATGAACTGATGAGTCTGAGTAGCAGTCCGATGTTACTGCCACGACATGAGTTGAGTCCGAGTGAGCATCATCGCACTGATTGGTTTCTGTCCTGACATCGTTTCTGGTCCGATATCACTGTCATAGTATGAGTTCATGCTTCTTGTCCGATGACACTGATTGATCCGAGTTCATGCTCCTTGACCGATCAATTGGTGAGTCCGAGATCCGTTGAATCATCATCGTGCTGATTGCTTTTGCCAGTACGAGATGGTTGTTCCAATTGAGCTGTCCGATATGGATTGAGTCCGAGCTCTTATCGTGCTGTCTATGATTGTCCGTCCGAGATTGCTGCTCCGATGTGACTTCGCTTATCAACATTTTTCTGTAACAGCAACTCAATCAAGTGAGTAAACATGTGAATAGACTCGTCTGGCTACTACTATGTAAGAAAGTACGAAGAGAGATTGAACAAATAAACCCAAGTCCAGGTACGATGTTGAGGCATCCGAGTTCATGCTCTGGTTGTCCTGTTGATTTCCCGTCCGAGATTGGTGCTCGGAGATGAACTGACGAGTCCGAGTGGATTCGATGATCAGTACGATATCACTGTCACGATGTGACTTCTGTCCAAGCTCGGGTTGAACATCGTCGTGATGATTGCTTCTGCTCTGATATCGCTTGTGGCTCGACATCGGTTGATCTCTGATTTCTGTCCGATTGGATCGGTAATATCTCCTCGAGTTGTTCTCGAGACCATCGTGGTGCTGGTGCTGGTATTCTTTAGTCGCTTGTTGCTCCGATCTTAATCGTGCAGCTTCTTCCATCATCGTGGTGCAGCTGTAATCAACAAATCGTTTGGGTGGTTAGTCAATACAAAGACAAGTTAACCTTTATTGTATGAAGCACGATATAAAGCATCAACAGTTCATTCAATTTCATTCATAGGGGAAAACCAAATCAGGCTAGAAATCCCTATTTTTCTGTTTTTCAAAGAAAATCCCTAAATGAGTTTGTAGAGTAAGGTCTATTGATTGTAGATTTGTAACAAAAATTATCTTTCAATCAAGATTTCAAAACAAAATCAGACTTGTATTGAAGAACAAGCCCTGGTTTTTGTGAAGGGTTTTTTCCAAAACTTTTGTTTTAAACTTTGTTAATCTGAAATAATAAGAGCAATATAGGAGAGATAGGAAGAAAAAATTCGATCCCAGTTGATTGTTGGCGATGAATCTTCTGATTTCATTGTTTGACGAAGTTTTTCTTCTTCAACTCCGAAGCAACTTCGCTCCTCTGGTTTTGACGCCTCTTTTCTCTATTTTTTTGTTAATCTTTGTTCGGACGAGACAATTTGTTGTCTGAAGCCCTTGTATCTTTGACAAAAATGCCCTTAAATCACTTATTTCAACTAGATCATCACTAGATCTGTTACAGAACTTGTTGGTAGTGAACTTCTGATCTTCACAGGGACTAGCCATCGCACTAGTCCCTGTTTCTAGTGCCAAAATGTAGTTGCATCTTTTATGCTACTGCACCCAAGATGATATTAACCATCAAAACATACATCAAAACACATAAAAAGAAGATAAAGAACAGGAAAGTAAAGGGAGACAGATCTTTTACGTGGTTCGGTCAATGGTGACCTACATCCACGGGATTTCACTATGATTATGAGATATTACAAGATCTCCATTAGAGGAGGCTCTCATGGAGCTCTAATGAAAAATAAGTAGGCTAGCCTTAGTTAGAGCCACCATCCAAAAGATCCCATTTAACCTATTTCTCTTTCTCTTTTATAGGGTAGGTGGTTACATAAATTACAAATACGTCCCTAGGGCTGACTAGATAGGATAAGACTAAGTGGTTGGGTGTACATAGTGTATTTGGTTGTATTGTAGTAACATACTTTGACTTTCGATCTTACCCACCTAGCGAGCAGATCTTTTTCCCTCACAATGCTAAGACCATCTAACGGTGGAGAGATATTTCTTTGGTTTTAAACAAACTTAGCTTGAATCTTAAATAAGGTTTTCTTCTAACGGTGAATATTGATTGCTTTGTTTCAAAGCTATCAAACCCTGATTTGGAGACTATATAAGGGAGAACTCTAGCAAATGGAAAACCTAATCCTCACACCTTCTGTGTGATACTAGTTGCGACTAGATTCGATTCTCCTTTAACCTAGGTTTTTCCTAAAACCATTATAGGTTAATGACTTAAAAACTTCATTGGGATTCTGAAGCCAGACCCAACTATTTTCTCTGTAGTTGTGTGTTCTGCTCTTACTTTTTCTATCGTATTGAGTACTATCTTGTCTAAGATTTGTTCGAGATTTAGCTCCGATGGGTAAGATATAAAAAGTAATCACAAAGCTCTTCGTCTCATTATTTGTGATTCCACAATAACTTGTTCTACTACCATATAGTTAAGTTATTGTAAGTGATTGATATTTCTATGCCGTTCTTCGGGAATATAAGACCGGATTATCAATTGGTTCTTGTTCACCTTGATTTATTAAAAGACGGAACAAAAACTTCATAGGTATTTATGTGAGAGACAGATTTATCTATCATAATAGACTTTTCCGTGGGAGACAGATTTGTTTATAAAGTCTTCGACTTTGGGTTATGGCAACTCTTAGTTGTGGGTGAGATCAGCTAAGGGAATCAAGTGCGTAGAGTCATGCTGGGAGTCAGAGGCGTAAGGAATGCGACTGTACCTTAATCGGTGTGAGACTTTGTTAGGGCTCAACTACATTCCAGTCCGAAGTTAACTTGTAGTAGGCTAGTGTCTGTAGTAGAGCTGGCAAACGGGCGGGCCAGGGATGGCTTGTTACGATTTACACGGGTATGGGTTAACATGTGTATGGGTTAACACGGGCCCAAACTTGCGGGCCTTTATTCTTCAAGGGTCATCATTTCTTCAACCCGCGCCCATAGCGGGTAAAGCTTGCGGGCTCACGGGTTAACCCGTTTGTTTAAAAAAGAAGTTAGTTTAACATGTAAAAACATTAGTACTTCGATTCTGTCCAGAATTGAACCTACAACACCAAGATTATTCGCTAGCAACATTTCCACCAGACCGCGTATCTGTTTGGGTTAAAAGCACCTAGTTTTATAAATATTCTGACAACTAGAATGACTGAATTTATCACTATAAAACAGTACTCCTCTTCGTCCTTAGACCAAACCCCTACTCTCCTATTTTATCTTCTTTATTTTATCCCCTTAACAGCGCCGCTCCATTTTTTTTTGGTTGATCTTAACTCTCACACACTCTGATTAAAAAAGGGCTTTCACACAAAGAAGCGGAAGTAAGAATCATTGGTGTTTTTCTCACCATGGGTGATTCAGCCTGTAACATGCAAAAGAGGTTTGTTTTTGCTAACGGGGATTTGATATTCTGATGGAATGTGGAGTGGATGAATTAATCTCGTTTGGAATATGACGGAGCATCAATAGTGGGAGAAATGATCATATTTTATAACAATAATAATCGCGATGATGATGAATAAATTCGTAATTTTTTTATAGATATGAATTTAATTAAGGGTAGGAAAGTTGGTTATGATTAAAGACTTAACTTATCAGTCCTTGTAAATATTATTGTGGTGGTGGTGGTGAATCTGATTTGATTGTTCTGTTTTTATTGTTTAGGGATTTTGCAATATGTATATAAGTTCATATTATTCAGGATATGATATGGATTTTATTCGCTAAATATATGTGATTGTTAAAGAATTTTTGGTTGATTTAGGGGGGATTTTACCCTAGAATCCTAGAATGAATAATTTTCAAAGTAAAAGATGGGTTGGCGGGTAACCCGCGGGTTTTACGGGCCGGTCCGGGCTAACCCATTTTCTCACAAGCCTACTTTTTTCTAACCGTAACCCGGCTTGTTTAGAAACCAGCCAAGCCGGGCGTGGGTTTTTACGAGCCGGTCTGGGCCAACCCGCGGGTTTTGCGCTTGTTTGCCAGCTCTAGTCTGTAGCAGCTTAATACAGTGTGGTGTTCAAATCTGGACTAAGTCCCGGGGTTTGTCAGCATTTGCGGTATCCTTGTTAACAAAACTTTTGGTGTCTGTGTTATTTCTTTTTCGCATTATATTTGGTTACATAATTGAAATATCACAGGTTGTGAGTAGTTCAATTAATTGGTAAATCCAACCTTTGGTTGTGGATTGAAATTGATTGACACTTGAACATTGGTCTTTGGTACCGTTCAAGTTTTTTCTCATAATAATCAGGCTCACGGATTTCTATCTGTTTGATTTACTGATTACATTGAGAAACAAAGATATAACTCTTGGATGTATTTCCTTGATTGAGTCTGACTTTCTAGTTGACTCTCTTGGAATTATGTTGGAGTTAGTCTATACAGATTACCGAACGAAATATTGGGTGTGGTTGTTAGACCCCCGCTTTTTTAATTGGTATAAGAGCAGGAAAACACGTTAAGACCTCATAAGTCTGTGTTTGTAGCAATCTGATTATGTGGATAGAAATCTATCTCAAACTACCGCACATAGAAATGCCTTCAAAAGATTTTGATTTTTCCAAATGTCTTGGGTTTACCTCAAAGGATAACTCCTTAGTGGATTCTTCAAAATCCCGAGGTAGAATGTTTGTGCTATCAGACTCTGATAACATTCCCTCTAATGTGACAGTTGACACTATGTCAGAATCTGAGATGAAGCTCACCAGAACTTTAAAAAAGGATGCTAAGATTTTTGATGTTCAAATGTCTAAAGTTAGTTCACTTGAGAATAAAATAGCTCAGCTTACTGATGAGCTTGAGAATTCTGTTGATAGAGAACGTGAACTCTATAGCATTATTGAGTCCTTTTCTAATAATATCGAAAATCTTGTTCAAGAAACTACTCTACAACGCGAAAAGATTAGTATGATTGAAGATACTGTAAAAGAAGAATCAATTAGAGAAGAACGTTTAACAAAAACTCATTCATCAGAATTGAACAGTTTTCATGTTGAAAAAGAGAAACTTGTTGCATCTCTTTCACTAGCCCAAGAATAGTACAACTCCTTGAAAAAGGAAAACTCTGTTTTGATAAGTAAAATTTCTTCAGTACTTATCTCTAATACTCATGTGGTATTACCTAGCATGGAGAAATTTTCTTCTAAGGAATTTTATGCTAAGACACAGTTACTTGACTTACAGAATTCCAGAAAGGCTATGAATCTGAAACCAAATGTTTCTAAAGTTTCTTATTCACGAACCTATTTATTTTGTGGGAAAATAAATCACATTATTCTCCATTGTTTTGCTATAAAGAAACAGATTTATGATCTTCAAAGTCTACTTCTTTTTACTGTCGACAGAGAAAATTGTCTGACGACATCTACAATGGATTTCATTCCTGCAGAAAACCATAACTCTCATGCACGAGGTTTCCAAGGTCACTCTTCTAGAAATCTATATAGGAATCGTGTCCCTCTTAATGGTGCTAATTTATACGCCACAAATGTACACATTCCCAGTGTCTATGAGAATAAGTATGGTAGATCTAAGTCTAGGAGATAGAATTCTCACAATTCCGACCCTCTGGAACCAATCTCTAGAGGTCCTAGACTTAAAGAAAAGTTCATTGTATCTTGACTCCTAGTAACTAATTCCGACCCGCAAGGATGATTGCGGGATGCTCAAGTTCGTTGTATATTATCGTCTGATCGAATTTTTGTGTTAATGTTATTTTCTTCATCCACAAAAGTTGACTCATATCTTGACTCCTAGTAACTATTTTTTTTTGTGCTCTAATTTAAAGTATCCTCTAAATTATTGAGCCATAAAAAGATATGAGTTATTTGGAAAAAAAAGTGTATTTTCTTATGTTGGATTTTCTTTAATTGGTCTGCGAACATCCGTGTCTTATTCTAGGGAGTTTTTAGGGTTTACATAACAAGGGGTTCCTCTCTTGTTCTCGAATATATATATTATTGTTTCTTCCATCCATAATAATAAAAAATATATGGAGAACTCTTCAAGACCTCTAGAAGTCGTGAATCTTGATATGGAAGAAGACATTAAAGGATGCACGGTTCAAGAACTTGTCTTGAAAAAGTTGATTGCAAGGAAAGAGTACAACTCCTGAATTGGTGAATCTGTCAAGGATTTAATTCATTCTCAGAATAACTCAAAGGTCGAATTCGCAAATCTTTAACTGCAAATAAATCATCTCCTTAATGGTCATACCAAAATCCTTGAAACTCAAAAGGTTTTGATACGGAACAAGAAGAAGCTCATATCTGATTGCATCAAAGCTAGGCAACTTGCCCGTATTGTTGATCGAAAGGTGAATGTTCTAACTCATGAACATGGAGTTTCTACGGTCAAAAGGATCAAGGATATAGAAAATACCTTTTATGATGGTGTCATGGAGAGGTATGAATTTATCAAAGAAGCCTGATTTTATTTTGTCTAGGAAACTTCTTATGAGAATTTATTCTTGTGTTTTAAGAAGGATAACTAGGGTTTGGAATAACAAATATTGTGATTACACATAGCTATTACCGACGATTTTCATCTTGCAATGTTTTAGATTTATTTATGTTATAAGTTATTTGGAAGATGATTTTGCAGTATTAATCTTTATGGTTTTATATATTGCAAAAAATATTATTGGATATGTGTGTTTACGTCTGTGAACTATGATTATCTCATATGTCAAAAGTTAAGTCTATTATGTCATTATGCAAATATTGATAAAAGGTAAAATGAACTTTTGAATATTCCGCAGTATTGATCTTTCCCTGATCCACTTCTATGTGAAAGTACTGTATGGCTCCGTAAGTTTTTTTATGTTGAGCATTTCCAATAAAATTAATCATTAAGGTTCTCTTGTGGTTAATTTATTCGAGTTTACTGGATGCAAATTCATGTTTCATGTGATTTGTTAATGTCCAAAGAAATCCTTCTTTTCTCGTAAAAGTAAGGTCGCACTTGTTGTTCTTTCGGGAATGACATTTTATGGGGGAGAGTTCTTAATTAAACTTGTGCTTAATTGCCAAATCTTTGTGGAGAGTGTGGCTGTGGAATATTGTAGGAGTTATCTTGTATCTTTATAAACTCCTTGATGAATACACTAAGCTTCGACTATGTGAAATCACCGAAACCAAGTTGATATGTTCTCTTTTAGTCATAAATAATCTCTTTGAGAATTTCATTATGATCCCGCTAGTTTTCGTACCTTTGCCGATTTATATTGACAAAAAGGGGGAGAATTATGTAAAGACCCTCGAGCTCGTTAACGTTATTAGACCAGTCAAGAGACGATTAAGCCGCTAATGACTCGATTAATTAGAGACAAACCTTAATTAATAGAAATTAATCTAACAACGATCTAGATACGAAACTAGTATCACTAGATAGATCTCGAAAAGTTATGCAATGGACTACTCAAGCGTGTCATTTGGACACCGGACGAAGAAGGAATCATCAAAGTTGTAAGAAGAGTAAAATCGTCATTTCATAGATAAACCGCTTGGCTGCCCATATCCAACGCTTTGGGTGTGCCAGTAATTTCTGGTCGGCCTTAGCCCCTGCTGATTCGATTGAGAATTCAGTTTCTCATTTCTTCTTCTTTCTTCGTTCCTCTTCTGCTCCTCCTTTGTTTCCTCTTCTGGTTGTTTTTGGGAGATGAATTATAGTTCTGAGATCGAGATGAGAAGAATCTGATCATGATCATGAATCAAGTGATGGTGGAAGTTTTGTTGCTGTTTGAGTTTAGGAGGAAGTTGAATCGAGAAGCCAGTGAGTTAGGGTTTTGGTTTGTTACTGAGTTTGTTTAGATCGAGGATGATATCGTGTTGTAACAACTGAAGAGGGTTGTTGATGAATTAATGAGATGAAGCAGTTCTGTTGAGAAATCGAAAGAAAAAGGTAAATTAGGGTTCATTAATTTGAATGTTAAATTGTTTCAAATGGATTGTTGTTTCTTTATGAAATTGCTTTGTAGTGATTGATTATAAGTGGGTTTGCTCTTAATTTAAGGTAGAGATGAGTATATTGAGTTAAATTTTGATTTCATATAGAATTAGGGTTTCCCCTGTTCTTCCCCAATTTGGAATTAGGGTTCCTGAGTCTGAATTACAGATTAAGAAGGTAAGTTTAATAGTGGTATTGGGATTATGGTAGTTTGATGGGGTAACTGATGCTGGTGGATATAGAAATTAAATCATTGGTAGTGATGATGTTGAATTAGTATGTTTGTGGCTTTGTGATAGTGTTTAGAGTTGGAGCAGCCTTGATGTTAGTATTTTTGAGTTCACAATATTGGGTAATCAATTGAACAGTTTTGGAAGGAAGATGAATTGGTAAATTAGGGCTGCTGTTAGTGATTCAGAAATAGAGTTCAGTGATCAGAGGGTAATAAAGATAGTGTTGTTGATCAGTTGTGGATGCAATAGTATTGAAGATGTTGTAAATTGAATTGGTGGTGAACTGTGAAAGTTGCAGGTGGATAGTGTGGCCTGAATTGAAGATTAGATGTATGAGTTAGGGGATGTATGAATTGATGCATCAAGAATGAAATGAAGTTCTTCTGTTGATGATGGTGATCTTAACTGAAGTTCTGGATCTAATAAGAATGAGTTTAAACTGAAAAATGGTGATGATTGTTTAGATGCAGATGATACACAAAGGACTGGTATGGATTACAGTTAAAGAGGTGGATGTATGGATTGTTAAAAGTGTAATGAATTGGCTGAAGTTGTTGAGAAAAGAGGGAACATGAAGAGTTGATGAAAACTATGACAAAATAAATATGAGTTGCTGTGAAGACGTGGGGCAGGGCAAAACTGAATGACAGTGTTGCTGATGTTGAATTGAGCTTGAGACTGCAATTAGAAGTGGAGATGGTTGTGGTTGCAGCTCAGATGTCTTGGAGCTGAACTGGCAGTACAATTGGTGGTTTTGGGTAATTGTGCTGTGTTAGATGAATGAAATGTTACCGGTAGAATGGAATAGAATTGCAAGTAGTTTGAATGAGTTGTGGTTGTGTTATTAAACTGGCAGAAGATTTGGAAGAATGTTTTATGAACATATGAAGACTGGATTGTTGTCTTGAGTGTATTTGAAGTTGAGTTGGGTGGTGTATTGGAATTAGAATTAGAAATGGTGATTATAGTATTTGAACTGAATCAAGGAAGTGATGTTTTGGTTTTTGATTTTGCTAAGAGTGTTAGAATTGCATTTGATCTTGATATGCTTTGTATTGCATCATTTTAGTCTTGGCAGGTTAGGTGTTGCACCAAGATGGTGCTTTAGCTCTTTGGCCTGAGCAATGGCTCTGGCCTGTGCAAAGGCTTTAGCCTTGAGCCTTGCTTTTCAGTCAGATGTCTGACTTTATTAATCTGACTGTGTTGAATCGGTGTTGACTCATCGAGTTCCCTATCTTGACCTGAGTCGACTCAGTGGACCTGACCTTGACCAGCTTACCGTTGACTTTAACTTGACTGTTGACCTGACCTTGGACGTTGACTGTCAGTTGGCCCTTTGACTTGGTTGTTGACCTGACCTTGGACGTTGACTGTTGGTTGACTCTTTGACGGACCGTTAGTTGACTCAGATGGACCGGGCCTTAATTTAGTGGGCTTGTGTTGTGGACTTGGGCTTAGGACGAGTATTCCTATTTTGATTAATTGGACCACTTGTGGTCTGAGTTGACCTTTGGATTCTTAAGACATATCTAATGGACTATAGAACCAATCTAATTGAATTAGTAAACCTTTAGATGTGTTAAAGATAGATAGTGAAAGGTGTAGAATCATTATATAGTTCATTTAACTTATAACTAGAAAATTGTATGAGATTGTGTTATGAGCCTTGTATGAACCTTTTGGCTAATATCTTGGAGTGCTTGTGTGATTAACAGTTAGTCGTTATTAACAACGATCGATCTAAAGAATGAACCAGTGGATTATGGATCTCAAGGTAGGCGAGGCTTGTCATAAAAAAAGGTGGGAATCGATAACGAACTCCCTTGTACTCATTATTACTTTACAAATATAACTTATGAAATGCATGCATATCTTTGTTAGTATATGATACGTGTATGCATGTATATATGTGTGTAATACAAACTAGTTTTCTTTTATATTTTGGGATGGGTTTGGATCTTTAGAAACAAATAATATCTGTGTTTTGGGAGTAATAACTAAACTTCAAAATGTGATTCTTTCCATTGAATGGAAAGCGGTTACAATCTTTATTTATTGTTAGCATGAAAGGGAGAAGGTTTCCTTTTGATTGATGTGAGATGTGTGCCCCAAATGTTATATTTATTTTATGCAAATCTATCAGGCCTCGTTGGGTTGATTATTATATAGGTCTGGTTTTAATTTGGCACACTATTATTCCCTATTTCTGTACGGGCAACTCATGTCTCATACATGGATGTTTACTGTTCATTTAAATTACTTTCAAAAGCTATTATATTATGTTTTGGTGTTTAGAGAGAATGATGTTAAGAATCTTATATATGATGGTTGAATTTACGGGTGGGATGACTGAGCACCTCCACTATGTAAGAACTTCTGTCGGATATAATGTTGTTACCATTAGTTTCTTTGGATATTTTCTATGTAGAGTGCGCATAAAATAAGGTACTGGTAAGGTACTTATCGTTTATAACTTGAGGATGGAAACCTCAGGGCGGTTTAATGATCATTGAAGAATCCGCAACAGTCATGCCTTGCTACTCCGAAGGATTACGTCGCTTAACTATTATTACTGTTGTGAATGTGTCCAGAAAGATTGGTTGGTAGACTTTATATTTCAGTAAAACTTATTATTTTATTTATACTTTATCTGTTTTCCGTGTTTTATCGGTTTTCAGTGAAACCTGCATTGTCTTTAAATCATTCTAGTGATTACTTGAAAGTTAGTTATTATTTTTACTGGGCACCCTTCGGGATGATGTGATCACTCAATTCCCACTTTCAGTTTAAGAGAAAGATTCAAGATGTGCACGTGGCGATGAAAGCTTCGAGGAGTTGGTTTCGTTAGTTGGTTAGCTTACGCTATGTTATTTTGTGTTTTAATTCTATTTGTAAACCAACTCACTATTGAATATGTATCATTTGAGAGGAGTTCTTGTATTTATTTCAGAGAGGGTTTAGATTCGGGTTAATCTTTGTATAAAACTTCTTTCTTAGTGTTTAATTAGATGTTTTAGATTCTTAGTGCCTCGGTTTATGGTTAATCTCTTGGATTAGTCAGCTTCTAGCTTAGGGGGCGCTACAAATTATTTTGAAGTTCACACTACATACATATGGTTTACGGATCATTATGTAAGGGGGAGTGGTTTTCATTGTGAGATGAAGTATTGACCAATGGGGAGTGATACATATCACCGTAGTATTATTGTCAAAGTTGTGATACAATTGAACTTTGATGCTGTGTAATAATACTTTGACAGTGTATAACAATAATTGAGAACATCTGTTTTCTTATTGTTATGGCTATAGATCTTCAACAACAATGATGCTGAGTTGAACACGTTCATAATCACTGGAGTACTTGGAGTGACGAAGAATTCAAGGAATGTTGAAGAACCAAGGAAATCAAACATGTTGGATGAGAAACAACAGAGTTTATTTATTTTGTAATCCATATGTATTGATAGTTTTGTCACTAAAATTGAAAAAAGGGGGAGATTTTTAGAGCACTGCTCGGTCGAACTCGCAAGCGTTGATATCTCAAGCTTGTTTGTCAAGTTTAGGTGATCAAAACTATAAGTCTTGATTTCTAGTCTATTTATAGCTATGTCTCGGATTAGGATAAAATGTGTAGTTGAGCTTTAGAATTCACGGCGTTCATCGATTGAAGAAGAAAATCTACAGAGGAGAGCTTGGAGGAACTTCATCAACAAAAGGTATGTGGAGACTAAAACTTATCTATCACCCAGAAGTCTATTTTATTCTATCTCATATTGAGAATAAGTCGTATAGATATATAGACTTTTACTTTATACACATTTAATATTTCGATATGAGTTTAACTCACTATATATATCTTTCTCGAAATATGTGTTGGAAAGCTTTTTTCTTTAGCTACGTTCATCATTATTCTTGACGAGTTTAGTTGGAAAACAATTTATTTGTTGGAAACTAAATAATAAGTCAAAAAGATGATCATGTGAAAATTTCCTTGAAACATCTTACATGATTTGTGTGAGACAGTCATTTGATATAGACTCAGAATGTTTCGTATTGATCATTCGATCACTTGAAAATTACTTATAAGCTAATAGTTTGTGTGAGACAGCTATTGTCGTCTTCTAAGGATGTTTCAATGATTGAAATGAGAGTTTAGTACAAATAATCATTGTCTGGATATAACACAGTATGCATACCAGTATGCAAAATGTTGTGGTATGATTCAGGTCTGGGAACCAAGTTTGCATAGCAGTATGCGAACGGTTTTAACTGTCAAAGTCCGGGAACCAAGTTCACATACATGTATGCGAATGGTTTTACCTGAGTTAGGTCCGGAACGACAGTATGCGTATCCGTTTGCGAACTGTCAGACGTGACCAAAGTCCGGAACTTAAGTTTGCGTACCCGTTTGCAAACTGAATTGGTTTAAGTTCTTAAATCGGTTAAGTATGATTTCATAGTCATGAACAAATACATTTATAAATTAAAGAATACAATCTTTGCAAACCGTGGCTAAATGTTCATGAATTGATTCTCTTGAATCAAATTCGATATTGTTTCAATTTTGTCTTGTATACTTCTATGAGAATATAAACAATTGAACAACTCTATGAGTAACACAATTAGATTCATTTGATTATCATTTGATATAGAAGTGTTAGACGAATGTGGTTAATACAAAAGTGTTCATATAGCTAACTTCGGATAACTATTGTTGAGCCAACTCAATATACACGTTTAGGTACGGTTACCCATACATAAATGAAGGTATATTTCATTTGTGCGTAACAAGCTAAGACAATCTAACGGTGGAGAGATAGTGCTTTGGTTTTAAGCAAACTTAGCTTGAATCTTAAATCAGGTTTTCGGCTAACGGTGAGTATTGATTGCTTTGTTTCAAAGCTATCAAACCCTGATTTGAAGACTATATAAGGGAGAACTCTAGCAACTGGAAAACCTAATCCCACACCTCCTGTGTGATACTAGTTGCGACTAGAGTCGATTCTCCTTTAACCTAGGTTTTTCCTAAAACCATTATAGGTTAAGGACTTAAAGACTTCATTGGGATTCTGAAGCCAGACCCAACTATTTTCTCTGTAGTTGCGTGTTCTGATCTTACTTGTTCTATCGTATTGAGTACTATCTTCTCTAAGATTTGCTTGAGATTTATCTCTGATAGGTATTATATAAAAAGTAATCACAAAGCTCTTCGTCTCATTCTTTGTGATTCCACAATAACTTGTTCTACTACCATATAGTTAAGTTATTGTGAGGTGATTGATATTTCTAGGCTGTTCTTCGGGAATATAAGATCGGATTATCAATTGATTCCTTTTCACCTTGATTTATCAAAAGACGGAACAAAAACTTCGTAGGTATTTTTGTGGGAGACAGATTTATCTATCAGAATAAACTTTTCTGCGGGAGACATATTTTTTTATAAAGTCTTTGACTTTGGGTCGTAACAACTCTTAGTTGTGGGTGAGATCAGCTAACGGAATCAAGTGCGTAGAGTCCTGCTGGGAGTCAGAGGCGTAAGGAACGCGGCTGTACCTTAATCGGTGTGAGACTTTGTTAGGGCTCAACTACATTCCAGTCCGAAGTTAACTTGTAGTAGGCTAATTGATGTAGCGGCTTAATACAGTGTGGTGTTCAAATCTGGATTATGTCCCAGGGTTTTTCTGCATTTGCGGTTTGCTCGTTAACAAAACTTCTGGTATCTGTATTATTTCTTTTTCGCATTATATTTGGTTATATAATTGAAATATCACAGGTTGGGCGTAGTTCAATCAATTGGTAAATCCAACCTTTGGTTGTTGATTGAAATTGATTGACACTTGAACATTGGTCTTTGGTACCGTTCAGGTTGTTTCTCATAATAATCAAGCTCACGGATTTCTATCTGTTTGATTCGCTGATTACATTGAGAAACAGAGATATAACTCTTGGATATATTTCCTTGATTGAGTCTGACTCTCTAATTGATTCTCTTGGAATTATATTGGAGTTAGTCCATACAGATTGTCGAACGAAATATTGGGTGTGGTTGTCAGACCCCCGCTTTTTCACAAGCATTGGACCAAAGGCTATATTCATTGGCAATGCGTCTAATTCTAAGTCAGCTGGGGTGCAGGCCACAGAGAAAGTACATAAACACAGGCCCGTTCATTTTTCAAGTGACTTTCCTTACCAATGGAAAGATCTGTCCAAGGATAAGGATGACAAAAGTGACAAAAAAGTCAAAGAAACTGAGGCAGTTAGTTCAAGCACTATGCATACAATGTATGTAGCCTGGTAATGAATCATGATGCTCCAGCAAAGAGTCCAGTCAAGACGGAAATTATAAAGAATGCAGTAGCAACAACTGATGATGGGAACTAGAACAAAATTTCAAGCAGGAAATCTCCTGTTAAGAAAGTGGTAATTGATAAGAAAAGCACTGCCAACAGCAGTGACCCTTGTGTCAAAGTGAATAACTCTTTCAGAGTGTTGAGCAATGAAAATCAGAAGCTATTCAAGATAAAGATAGAGTTTTAAGTAAAGAGTGTGGAGAAGATAATGAAGATTTCTATGATAGAATCTGAAAAATATGCACACCATCTGGCTTATGAAGACAAAAATATCAACAGAACTGAAAAAGAGCGCTCAAGACTCAAATGGAATGGCGAAATTCCAAATGAGAATTTGGGTAAATTAAAGCCAACGATCCGCAGTTAGGAAAAAGTTATGTGATAGTGTTGTTGCTGCCGGATCTTATATGTTGTTGCAAAGTTTACGAGGTTGCTTTTGCCACTCTATTAGTTTTTTTTTTGTTTTTTTTGGTGTTGGCGTTTGTCCTCATCTTTGGTCTCGCTTAGACGCCCCTATCCTGTATTCTTCTTCTCTTTTTAATGAATTTTAACCTTTCTCTTCGAAAAAGAAAAAAAGATAGAATGCTTGATACATAACATTAGATGCTGCTGCTGAACTGTCAATAAAAAGAAGAAACGGGGGATTGCAAAAGTCCGACAGTTATCAGCCTTTGACGATTTTCCATGGATAGTACCCACCCAAAAGAGTGGTGTGGAGGGTCCGGTTTGATCGATTACAGCCAAGTGAATGAAAGCAAATTAAAAAAATAAAAATAAAAAAATAAATAAAAATCTTTCGATTCTTTGCGGTAGTATAGTACTGTGGACGTCGCAGTACAACAAAAGATAATTCGAAGAAGTCGCAGCCGACGACACTAAGTTAATTTTAAGAGCCACTGTAACTACTTAGTAAAAGATACTGAAAGTGAACCAATACTTAATAGATAGAAGATACAGAAAGTTGAAGGAGAACATAAACCTAGACATCCAACTTGGAAACCAAGAATTATCGACGGAATCTAAAGTGAGGCAGACCCGAAAGATCCAATCCCCATATTACGATGTATAAATAAAAGCAGGCTAGGGTGAACGTAAGACTGCTTAATAGAAAAATGAACCGATAAAATAATGTATGCACTTAAAGATCCGCGTCATACGACTACTTTTTAAGAATTTATTGTTGCAAGAAAATCATCAATTGATCTTATAGAAGACCCTTTCTGATGACCACCTGCTTCATCTGTATATTCTCTCATTGCAGCTCCAATTTTCTCTGCAATTACGGTTGCCTTGTTCCTCATTTCATCTCCTTTACTACTATCCATTACTTGTCCAATTACTTTCTTCACATCCTCACTACATAGCTCAGTTTCATCTCCTCTAGCCAATTCCACACAAACCCCCATCTCTTCTTGTAACATCTTTGAATTATAAGGTTGTTCTGCAAATAAGGGCCATCCAATTATGGGTACCCCTTGACTCAAACTCTCTACGACTGAATTCCATCCACAATGACTAAGAAAAGCCCCTGTTGATCTATGACACAGTATCTCCAACTGAGGAGCCCAACTTTTGACCAGAAACCCTTTTTTAGTTATATTCATTCTTTCAACAAATCCTTCTGGCAACCATTCCGATTCGAATTCAGATATATTCTCAAATCCCCTTGGTGGTTTTAATGCCCATATAAAATACTTGCCGCTTTTCTCCAAACCCAAAGCTAATTCCTTCATTTTTTGAGCACTAATTGTATTTTGTGAACCAAATGAAATGAATAAAACCGAAGATGGTTTTTGGTAATTTAACCACTCAATACAACTCTCTGGAGAAATCCCAAATTCCTTCCCCGTCCTTGAGTGAGGAACAAGAGGTCCATTGTTCTTATTATGATTACCTTGCCGCAGTAAAAATGAAGGAAGTAAAGGACCGATAGGCCAAACTGGTTTTGACTCCATATGATTCCTAAGAGCTTCCAAACCCACAACATCAATTTCTTCAACAGAATTACACAACATTCCATCCGATTTCTTTGCAAAAGAAATCTGTGTCTGGCAAAATTTCTCGAATGTAGCGACTTCTATATCTGAATCTCTTCGATGCAAAGGAAATAAAGATAAATGTAGTCGACACGTATCAGGGAATTTAGGCACGTGAAATTCTTCAATAACATCATTGCAATCATCATCTTTACGGTGTGGGAGATGTGACCAGATTGAGAAATACATAGCCGTTCCATACCCACCAGGAGTGAATACAAAACTCAATGCGCCGACACGTTTCGCAGTATCATAAACCCAACCGAGAAAAAAATCAAAGATAATACAATTAGGGACAAGTTTTTCAGTTCTAATGATTTCGGTTATAAGATTGTCGAAAGAAGGTTTCAGAGCTTGTGATGCGTACAAGAGTGTGTTGATGAGATGAGGTGGTAAAGAATCACAGTTTTCAGAATTGGGTGGTAACCCATGATCAGTACTTGAGAATGGAAGCTCAGTTAAACAAATGTTGTTGGGTTCTGATGTTAAAAGGGTTGATTGAAGGCGTTTGACGTTAAGAGGAGTACTGACCATAGTGATTTTCCTTTTAGGTTTTCTTTGAGAGATAAACTTTGCCAAGGCTAAAAATCTTGTGAAATGACCTTGCGCCATGAATGGAATCATTATTATATGACCATCTTCTTGTTGTTGGGTCGACATGGTTGATTGATTCTCTATATGATCGGATTTTTGTGGACAGAAGAAGTTTTTGGGTTTAAAACTAATAAAAGTTTGAGACTTGTATATGTAGTTGAATCAATGACCAGGTTACCTAAATTCCCAGATTTTATTATTAAATGCAGTAAATGGTAATCTTTAAATTTAATTCTCAGATTTTATTAGTAACTGCAGTAAATGGTATCCTTAAACGGATTTATCAGTAAATGCTTAATTTCTTATTCAGACTAGCTGGAATTTGTGGAGCTTTCCTCGCTCATTGCAACCTCATCGCTCAAATGCCAGCATGATATATATTCTAGAAACAGATCTGTTTCTACAGGGTACATCTAACTCGGAATGGACCATTAACCTCGAACAATTTGACAGAATCCTTCAAGGTCGTACTAATATTTTACAGTTTGCTGATTATCATGACCAGGTATCTCTTGGATAAAATTAACAAATATTAGGTTACACCGCTGGGAAACGTGACACATTTTATACCAGTTTTGCAATTAAACTTTATTGGCATCGATCCATTAACTTTGAGCATACATTATATGGAGTTGAGCTTATTTTCAGCGAGCATGTTCAAAGAGACTTGCACGGCCTTTGTTCAGCCAACAACCCTTAAATCCGCAAAAATGAAAGTTGTACTTTAATGCCGGCCTGCCACGCCTTGCACAACCCACATTACGTAGGCATCCTATAAATATTGGATACTTTAATTTTTCATTAACTATAGATAACTTCAATAAACCTTTTCTTCTTTAATCTTGGGCGAGAAATAAGTTAGGAATGATCCCCACATTTTTATATACACACTGCCTCACATTTTAGAACAATATTAATTTTTTTATAAAACCAAACGGTTGCATATTTGAAACAAATATTATCGGGATATATTTGTCGTATAAAGCATTATACTTATAAAAAATGAGCACATTTCGAAATATAGAACGTCGCCATCTATTACTTTTAAATTCAATCGCTGATAATCAAATAATTTTCAACAGTTTAATTAAAATCAATAATTGATTGGGTTTGGTATTTCGGAATGCACTTATTTTTGATGCATATGTAGAGGTTTGTAAAACGAACACACTCTATAATATTAGTTTTAAATATATTACCATTTGGTTTTTATAAAAAAATAATGTTTTTTGGAGTTTGATGTTGTATGAATATAACAATTTGTGAGATTGAATGAATATAAAAGTTTGAATAAGTTGACCAAAACGTAACAACAATTTTTTTTAGATATTTTGGTAATTAAAAAGGTCAAGAAATTATCAAGTAAGTCAGAGGATCTCTCCAAGAATGTTTCCCAAAATGTATGTCTTGTCGTCATCACAGTGATTCGCACATTCCCATTGGAGACAATATTTTGTGAAAAAATCTAAACTCCAACTTGGTCTCAAAGATAGAGGTGTTAACCTCCAGAAAATAATTAAGTAGAGTTGAAATGATCTCGGACTGTTTGGAAGTTGCAATCGCGTCTAATATACAAATGGCCCTGACTTTTGATTTGGTTGTTGAAATTCAATCTATATATTAGTAGTATATACCCTCAAGTAATCTCATCTCATTTAGTTACTCTTCTTTTTTCTTAAAGTTTGCGGCTATAGCTTGCTTCAAAATATCGATCATGAAGAATACTAAGATCAATCCTGTTCCTGTCCAATTCATACCAGTATTGTCTTTCTTGCTTCTCCTTTTATCAGTAACGGCACAAAAAAATGCAACGAATCCTATTGATGGTAAATTTCTAGTTACTTATTGATAGGTGCCGGAGTGTGGCATTCCTTCTTTTTACTGGTTTCTTTATCAACAACTTATGTTGTATTTAATTTGTACATAAATTTGTTATATTCCTCCTAAATTTGTTTGAATGGCTAAACAGTGGCGGCGGTAACTCTCGTACGATCTGCTTTTCCCGCACTTGGACTGAATTCGACATTGGCTGATCCTTGTCTTCCTACACCGTATTCCTGGGTCACTTGTAACTCCGATGATAACCCTCGAATAATAGCGCTGTATGATAAAATTCTCACTTGTTCTCAATGGGATTGTTTATGCATACAACCCATTAATCACTACACTGATGGGGATAATTTCTTTTGTAAGGTAAGCGATTTTATTAAAATAGTACTCAGCATAAGTGATCATCTTGTACATCAATTTTCAGAAATTGTGGCAATAAAAACCTATCTGGAGTCCTCGTCGATTTTAGCTCAATGGATGCACTTGAAATCATGTAAGTAAATTAAGACTTAGAGGGTGTGTCCATATTAAAGTCAGAAATTAATCTCAGAAATCAGAAACAAAATAATTCACAGAAAATGACTTTTTGTTTTTAAAAATTATTTTTAAATTGTGTTCCAAAATTAATTTTTAGCTTTTCCATTTAATTTATTGTTACTCCTTAATTTTCTTATTGATTTTACTTTTTTGTTTCATGGTTAAAAAATTCTGCCTGTAGAGATTTTAGCAATAACAACTTGACGCAAGGATTTCCTGATTTTCTCTCCAAATTTCCTAAACTGAAAGAGCTGTAAGCTATTCTCTCTTTAGTCTTTATTAAAGATCGAAATATATTTTCTCCAATCTATGTATGAGATTTCTTATGAATCAACTGTTTTTCTTTTTGTAGGAATTTGGCGCATAACAATTTAAGTGGAACAGTGCCTCTTTCATTAGAGAATAATAAGAACCTAAAGTTGACGTAAGCATTAAAAAAATGTCTCATTTGATTGAGTTTCTAGGCATATTATTTTAATTACTAAGATATATTTATCACGAGCTTCCTTCAATTAATAACACCTTTTTCCGTTTATTTATTTTTCGCATCAGGTTGACGGGAAACCAACTCTGCTTTTCTGATGATGACGTATGCCCACTCTCGTTAAAAGAGAAACTTAAAACCATAGCTTTTGTCATAGTGATGGCAGCTTGTATAATAATTCTTCTCTAGGGAAGGTGTGAGCTCTCATTCTGGTTGTAGTTTGTGTGATAATGATTCGGAGAATGTTTTTTTTCATTTGTTTCTTAATTGTAAGGTTGTGTGTATCGATTAGTACCATTGTTAAAGTAGTGGAAAAAAAAAAAGGAGTAGTGGCTCGATAGAATTAAAGTAAAGAAGTATGATGTTGCACAAAAAAGAATATGAAAAAGTTGAGGGGTAGGAGTGTTTAAGGGGTGTACATATCCCTAGTTTTTTGGTGGTGCAGGAGGAAAGGGAGATAGTTTTCGACACCTTATCTGGAGAGATATTAATCTTTCAGGGTTTACTTAAGAAGCCAAAAATTTACTAACCCACCACTCCAAAATTACCAACACTATGTAAAAACCCTTTAATCTTTACATATCCGAGCTAAGAATATCTCCAAGGGAGCATGGGCACCTAGGATTTCAGAACCTCTTATAATAAAAAATCTCTTCAACAGTTATTATATGATTAAATTTGAATCAGATTTGGATGAGAATATCTATTTTTAGATACTTCTATCCATACCCACATCATCACTACATTTTCCTCTTAAAGGCTTGACAACATAAGCTCTCGTGCTGAACGGTGATGAAATCCTCGCTTTTTATCGGCCGAAATAGATCTTTTCTAATGTATAAGCTAAGGTGGGGATACTTGGCATAACTCTATTGGCCGTAATATTAAAAACTGGGTTACATTTGCTTACATCAAGTATTTAAGCGTCTGTTAGTAACTTCGTCAACAAAAAGGAAGGTAGACAACACTTCTGTAAGAGTTTTAATCTAATTAATTTCCTCACACCGTGTTTATACCAAATACTTAACTATATGTTAGTAACACCGTCTAAGGTGGAAAATACTTCTGTCAAACCACATAATATTTTTCCAATACAAAATTTTGTTATGACAAAAAAAATTCCCATACAAAATTTGGCTTAAAAGAAATCTTAACTTAATTCAATGGAAAAGGAAAACTTAACTTACCGTGTTTAGAAATTTTATGGAAGTCCAAACTCAATTTGGAAGTCGAAGCCTGATATATCATGATGTTTTTTTTCCAAATTAATACATAAAGGGGAAAAAACCACATATTTCACCGATATTCTTTGCGAAAATAAAAGGAAAAAATAAATAAATATCATATCTTTTCTCCACCTATATTTAAAGAATTCTCTACGCAACCAAATCAAAAATGCATCACCACCAAATCAAAACTATGATTAACGGAAAAAAAAGGTCAGGTATGTAGCATGGGCACAAATCTAGTTTTGTTTTAAAGTTATGTTAAGATTATTATAGATTTTGTATCATATATTGACAACTGTATTAAAATTAATATAGATACAATTACTACTGAAGATACTTATCAAAATAAAACTTTATTTCTATTCTATATTAACAAAATCTCTCTTTCTAGTTATGATACATGTCCAAATACCATTGGAAATGCTCTAATAGGAAATAAATTATCATACGGATATGTCTTTACGCGAGCTAACATGAGGTAAATTAATTCCCATCATTCAATTATAACAAAAATTAATTCCCATACTTAAAATCACAAAAATATAACTATATTGATGTGTGGTTTGGACTTGGTTTAATTTAACTCCTTACTTGCAGGATCTAACTATGCTACTATGCAGGAATAGATTGATCATCTTTTTCGTAATTATAATGAAAGTTTGGTAGGAAAAGCAACATATGTTACGTGGTCTGTTTGGAAACATAGATGTGATGTTATATTTAAGAAACTTAGACCGACTCCAACTATGCTTGTAAAGGATATTTCCTTACATCTTTCTTACATTGAAAAAAAAGGCTTTTCAATTGACAAGTTGCCTGTTGCAGATAATCGTACTGATTTGCAGAGTCTGTTTAGAAAGAATAAGAAAATTATACTAATTGATGCATCTTTTGATCACTTGACAGGTAGATATGGAACTGCCTCAATCCTCATGGATGATAATGGGGAATGTCAACATGCAAGAGCATCGTCTGGTTTGACTACTGGACCTTAGGAGGAAGAGTGATTTGCTCTCAAGGATGCAATTGGATGGGCATCGATGTTAAAAGGTATTTCTGATATCATATTTGTTGGCGACTGCATTTCTGTGATTCAGTCACTTAAAGATTTCAATATCAACTTAGGATGGAGAGGAAAGAAAATTATGAGAGTCTGTCAAGCCATGTATGACTGTTTTAGGAATTGTGTTTCCTGTTTTCTTAGTAGAGATAATATAGGGATAGTAGATACTCTTGCTAAAGGTATTAAGAGCTCTACAGTTTCAAACTTCACTACTTTAAATATGTCACAGTGTGACAAGGATAATTTCTTTCAAGCTTTATGTAATGGGCGGTGCCCTAGTTTAATTTAATTTTATAAAATCCTCTTTTATTATAAAAAAAAAATCACAAAAATATAATACAAGCTCCTAAGCTCGTGCATTGAATTTTATTTCATAATAAGTTGAGTAGGCGTGATAGCACGACTAATAAGCATACTAGATGCGTTATATATACTTTTGTGCCCGTTGCGCACAAAAACCATCCACCATTAACTTTTTTGTTAACCATATTTTTGGTATGGTGTGATGTGGCTTCTCTCCGCCCCATCGTGCATTTTTGATTTGGTGTCGCAGGGCTTCACCCCGCCCCGTCGAGATGCATTTTTGGTTTTGTGTGGTTCGGCTTTGCCTCGCCCCATTGTTTAGGATTTTTGATTTGGTGTGGCTCGGCTTCGCCTCCCCCCGTCGCTTAGGATTTTTGATTTGGTGTGGCTAGGCTACGCCTCGCCCCGTCGCTTAGGATTTTTGATTTGGTGTGGCTCAGCTTCGCCTCGCCCCGCCCCGTCGCTTAGGATTTTTGATTTGGTGTGGCTCGGCTTCGCCTCAACCCGACGCTTAGGATTTTTTATTTGGTGTGGCTAAGCTTCGCCTCATCCTATCCGATGCATTTTTGATAGATGAAACCATAGATAAAACTCTACATTATTTACTTTTAACTCAAGGAGTAACCATCTTCATTATATTGTACAGCCATACATTGATAGGTCCAGGTAAGCACCAATGAATCACAACTATAAGGGATGATCCAGACAAATGATTATTGGCCATATGATGATTATCAAATGAAATGTATCTAGACAAATAGAATTACAGAATAATCCTTTTATGCGGCTTTTATTTTGTAATATGAAAGTACCTAATGCTACTTGGTAACTTTGAGAGTAAAGAATCAAAACTTCAAATTACAGTTATCATGACATCTTTGGAACATCAGAGTTGAAGGGACGTGATAATTGTCATTTGTTGAATTTCATTTGTTCTTGAAACACCAAATACCACCTTCCTTGCTAACTACAATTGTTGTGGGAAATATCTCTTATGTCCGCATGTACTGGCAGAGAAAGTAGTTATGCTCGATTAAGTCCTTTTCCCAACTTAACCCCTGCAAAAATATACATTAATTGAGCAAAATATATTGGCTAATGCATGAACAAACACATGCTGCTAAGAACATGTTTTGTTGATTACAATTTCTTATATTGCCAAAGAGGATAAAAAAATCTTTCATGGTAGTATTTCTGAATGCTTCAAATAGATAGAAAATGAGAAACAGAGAAACAAACCAAGTGAACACGAAGCTGAATGGCTCCGGGAGGTGCATCGACCCTGTTGACATCAAATGCAAGAAGAACTATCTATACCTTAAACAATAAAAGCAATTATACACAGACAAAATATAATTAACTATAAAAAAAACAAACCCCAAAGAACTGAACCCATTGAATTCTGGAAAAACCAGGAGTATTACCTTTATAATTTTAACGGTTTTATTTTCTTCCTTGCTGAATACTAATATTCATCACCTTCACTCTCTTGCCGTGCATACCGTCAATTTTACATTCATTATTGCTGGCAATAAAATATAACAACAAAAAAGTCCGCATAAAAAAAAACCAAACGAAATTGAAAACAAAAATCTGAAACTTTCTATTACATACAACATTTTTGTTTTATACTTTCAATTGGTATGAAAATCGAAGCTTTTATACTTACAGGAATTACCACACCCAACCCTTGTTACCCACCAACTCTTGTTAATTCGAAACTGCACATCCAATTTGGTTACATTAACAAATCTATGATGTTAATTAGACCATCACCAGAACCACTCTCATCCAAAACCACCAACAACCCACCCAGACTGCTCTCTACATGCACCCATCACCACCTACATTTTAGTTTTGCTAAACCAAAAATAAAATGGGTAAGGATATAAAATGATTAAGATAAAATTTCCTAAGAAATAATAATGACTTTAGGGGTTTAAGACAAACCTTTGTTACCTCAAGTTGTCGATGCAGAACTCTTGCACAACAGTATCCTTTCTGGCAGGGCATAAGCATAACTAGTTTCAGGTTGAATGCATGTGTCAGCATCCAACCAAACCTGCATTACCAGAAATATAATTAGAAGAAAAACAACCAAGGATGAGTTAGTGTTTCTAATTATGTAAAGTACCAAATGGGAAAGCTCAGTTTTCCAACTGTTATGGTAAGGAGCCAAATCACAAATTGGTATTTTATAGACACCTTAACGGCATCTAAATCCCTTACTTGGGTGTTCCATGGAAACCTTACCGGCATCCAGAACCCTTACTTGGGTTTCCCTGCATCAGTTAATTTTTTTTCATTTTCTTTGTGTTGGTTTCATTGGTATTTGCTTCCATCTTTACTTTACATGCAATATTGACATAAATTCACAATGAGTTATGAAGAGCACACTTGGGATACATCAACCTAAAGGGTTAGCAAGCAGGTTAGTGTGTTTGAAGACGAATAAACGACCTTGTGTAGCTTACTGGTATCGGTAGAGCATGGATTTACCACATCAGAGTAATAGTGTAGCATGCAGCCAATATCTCAGAATATTATAGAGTAATATATGTGTTATGGAATTACCATTTCAGGAATTTTAGCGAATTCTTGCATATGATGCCAGAGCGAACGTTTGATGCATGAAAGGTCGGCTTATTTTGCAGTTCTGGGAACCATTATCAGCTGCAAAGGATTTAGATGAGTATTTGAAAATAACAGATCTTATTATCTTAAATGCGAACAACAGACCCTAGTTTGAACAGAAATCAAATTAAAATTAGGGTTTGGAATCAAATTGGATTTAGGGTTTAAGACCAAAGAATAGGAAAATACCTTTAAAGAAATAGCAGCACCTCCAAGTTGATTCTGCCAAATCAACCTTCTAGAACTTCGCAGCGATCTATCAAATAATTCAGATTCCCACTCATCTTCCTCAATTTAATGAAGAATTACCCCCCCATGAAATCGCTCATACATTCCATCCCCAACTTGAACAGGACCATCTAAAACAGAATCATCCATTTCCAAAGTTGGGTTTGTAATGACCCGTCCCTCCACCAATACTGTCCCCACTTAGCCACTGCGGTTATCCAGCAGTGTGGGGACAGTATCGGTGGAGGGATGGGTCATTACAAATGGTATCAGAACCGACGACGGGTCACCTGTCGAGGGTGGGAATGTACGCTGGACGGGGTTGGTCCAGGTGCTTCTCATGAGGGGCAAAGAACGTCGGAGATCTGGGCTTGCGAATATATTCTGGAGCCGAGGACGACTCCATTTTAAGGTGGTGGTATTGTAATACCTCGATATTCGGCAGTGGTTGGCCGAATGGAATATACTTAATGATTTGTCATTTCCTAACACCGAGGCCTTTTCAGCACAATTGGCTCCAGAGTTCGCAGAAAACTCTGAAGTTAAGCGTGCTCGGGCGGGAGCAATCAAGGGATGGGTGACCTCCCGGGAAGTTGTTGCTGGATTACCGCAGCAATGCCCGTTGAAAACCCCACACTGCCGGATAACCGCAGTGGCTAAATGGGGACAGTATCGGTGGAGGGATGGGTCCTTACAGGGTTATTGTGGGCAGTGATTATGGATTGATCGAGTTGATTCGGAGGTGATGGAAAATTTTCTTCTCTAACTGTTTTAGTTTTTCATTTGGAGGAAGAGAAGAATGGTAGGTTTAGATGAAACGTATTTTTAGGTTTTAGTATGAGATGATTAGGGTTAATTAGCTCTCGACGCAACACATAGTTAAACCGGGTATTTTATTTTGTTTTAAATTTGGAAATTTTGGGAGAGAAAAAAGTATTTATTCTCTTTTGAGGATCGGTCCGCGAGCTATAACCCCAAAGGTATCACTATCCATCCACAAAAAACCCATCAAAACAAAAGTAACACAAAAACCCCATCAAAACAAAATTAACACAAAACCCCCAAAGAATTTGATGAAACCAATTTTGAAATTTGGGGTTTTTGTATCAAATTTTAAAAATTTTAAGTTTTTGTATCAATTTTGTTTAAGATGGAGTTTTAATAGATCCCAACATTTGAATGGGGTTTTTGTACTACAAGTTTGGTCACCTTGGGTTTTTATGACTAGTTCTGTTTGAGGATTGGTTTTTGGAGCAAAATCAGAGGAGAGAGAAATTTGGAGCAATTTTAAGGGGTGGATGATGCTTACCGAAAGTGGGTATTCTCACCGTGCGACGTGGGAGCTCATATGACTTAGGATTTTAAAGGTTTTGATACCGAAAGTGGGTATTCTCACAGTGCGACGTGGGAGCTCATATGACTTAGGATTTTAAAGGTTTTGATGAAAAATTGACAATCGTTCACTGGCATACCCACGTGATTTTCCTGGGCTTCCCCATGTCAAACTGAATTCTAAAAATGTTTATTGTTTGTTCCTGGAAATCGTTGGGCCTCCCATTAATACATGAATATTTTTTTCTGGAAAGTTCGTGTAGGAAATGATTGATTTCATCTGAGTGATCCATCCCCACCCATCATGCCAACTTTATAGAATAATTTGGATGGGCCAAAGAATGACTTTGACGGGCTCGTTTAATCATAAAACGCCTGCTTGTTGTGCGTGCACAATATTTGTCAAAAAGGCGCAATTGATACCAAATGCGGCTTTCTTTGTTGCGAGGATGATAAAAAAAAAATATTTTCTTAATGGAAGATTGATCGTCTGTGTAGGGGAGAAATATCGCACAAGACAAATATACAACTTCGCTCTAGACAAAACAATCTTAAACACGAAGACATAAAAATTACCAAGAAACAAGGCGAAGAGTAATCACGCGGCAATAGAGAAGAAGCGCGAATGTATAGTTACGAGGTAAAGATAACGCGATTACTAACTCCATCAGATGAAGCGCGAAGAACCAAGCGACCGCGCGAACGACAGAGACAGCTCCTAAAAGCCTGGCGAGTAAAACAAACTGAACGGGAATCAGTCAACTGCACGTGAACCATGGTTGTCTTCTATCGACGAATCTTCCTATATAAGGACTCAGAAATGATAGAGAAAGAGAGAGAGAGATCAGTTGAGAGATACACTAAGAAACTTATCAGTAAGAGAAGAAACAAGTTCCATCTTAGAACTTAGTTTTCATCTTTGTATTTCCCCATTGTTGTATAAAAGCTAGGATTGAATCCACTGTAAGAGTGATATACATTTGTTATAAAGAGTAGGGAAAGATCATTTAAGTGTCAAAGTGGTGAATACTATCATTAATGTTTAAGTTGATCAATATGACTTAAGCTTTGTGTTATTATCACTGCGTGGGTGTAGTAGTAAGATTTTCCACAACTACATTCTGGCGCTAGAAACAAGGACGATTATCCTCACCTGCTAGTTGATAGTTTGAAATCATCATTTCTAAGAGTTTCATCATTATTCTCATCCCTCTCATTTTTCTGTCCACCATGAAATTTCGATAAGCACATCATCATCTCTTTACCTTATTTGGAAAATCTCCTTCAAAGAACCCTTTATCTCTCAAAGTTTTAAGAGAACATTGATAAAAACCCCTCTCAAGATACATTCTCTCTAATCAAAATAACCCAAGTTCCGCTCACAAATCCTCTGTTAGCAAGATGGTACGAGTCGCCTCAAGGGCAGGACACGTTATCGCAACACGAAGAAGCAACAGGGTTTAAGAAACAAGATGAGTAAGAGATGAAGGAGAAACTTCAACTGCAGAAGAAAGGAGAGCCCTAGAGCGACAAAACCGCAACCGCAGCCTGCTCTCCATAATAGATGCAAACCAGCAGAACAACATAGCTGCTACCCAAGACCCGATACAACAGAATAATAATGAAGAGAGAATCATCTATGAGGAAGGTCTCGTTCACACCACCGATACGGAAATGATGGAGGATGAAAATCAGGATATGCGAAATGGAGGTGAAAATACAGGCAATGAAGACAACTTGACCATCCAATAGTTAAGAGTACGTCTCGCGCAAGACAGACGAATTAAGAGAGAGTTGGGGCAAGGACTTGAACGAAGTAGAGAAAGAGATGCAGAATTAGTCACGGAACGAACACATCTAATACGACAGAATGCGTTGTTAGCAGGAGAAAATGTCAGACTAAACAATGACAGACAGACGCAGACGTATACCAGAGAAACAGAAACAGAAACTCAAACGAGTAGGAGTTCGGTAAGGCGAAGAAGGGAATATCGTGCAGAAGATAGAGAAGCACAAAATAATCATGAAGAATATGAAAGGGGAGTACGCAAAAGATAACGGGAAAGAGAAGATGCGCGCGATAGAGAAAGAAGGCAACAAGAAAGAAAAAAAAGGAGAAGGAACAGAGAAAGGAGAGAAAACCTAGAATGCGGAAACTAAAGATACCATGGAAGGAGAGAAAGTAGCTCAGAGCGCGAGAACCAAAGATGTAGGAGAGAAGGATGTTTGGAGCGAGACACGAGAAGGGCGATGGAAAGGGACATGATGGTACAAGGAAGATTGGAGGCGGTAATAGAACCAAAGCATGCTGATACAAACCATGCCATACTAAGACAGCTCGAAGAACTTAGGGAAACGATGAATAGTAGTAGTAATAGAAGAGGAGGAGGAATGAAGTTTGAAGAAGTGATAGAAGAGGCAGAGCGGTCGCCATTCTCGCACGAAATACTACAAGCACCAATTCCTGCGAAGTGTACTTTACCCACATTTCCCAGCATATCTTTGATGGGACCAGGAACGCGGTACAACACATGAAGGCCTAAAACTTTACATTAATCCAATGGGCCCAACATGAAGCGGTGCTATGTAAATACTTTCCTGCTAGTTTGACAGGGGAAGCTCTATTGTGGTTCGACAATTTACGCGAAGGGTCCATAACCTCATTCACACATTTGCGGAGACTATTCTTGGGGAACTACATAACCAACAATCCGTTCAAGGCAGGAATCGAAAACGCGTTCGATTTGAAGAAAGCGCATGGAGAAAGCTTGCGAAGTCTAACTACGCGCTGGAGAATTATGTGTAGCAAATTAGTAGGAGAAGTATCAGAACAACATTTGATCCTCTCCTTTGTCAATGCTCTGTATGCGACTGACCTCTTATACATAGAAATATTCCGACTCAGAAACAAGCTTTAGATGCAAGAACTGAGGGAATACCAGGAGGAATATATCGTGTTGGAAGAAAAACAGAGAGAAATGCAAATCAATACGACCATCATCGCAGCTGTGAAAGAGGGACGCGCGAGACTGCTACCGCGAGTTACATGCAATGTAGAGTGTACCTCTAATGATGGGCAGGGAAGACCAGTTAGAGAAAACACCACGAAAGAAGTAGCTATGTCCGGTAAAGAGAATAATGGTTCCGGAGAGAGTACAGAGATAGGATGCATGCATATAATTATCCAGCAAGGAGATATGATATTGGAGGAGGAAGGTTCAATAATGATCGAAGAACAGGATATAACAACAGTCAAAGATTTGAGCGAAGACCAAACAACCCACCTTTTAAAGACGTAAATCTCCCCAGATTGAATACTTCGATAGAAAAAATTCGGGAGACCATTGTGTTGACTGAAGAGATACCGCTACCAGGGAATCTGGGGCGAGAACCTTTGACAAGAAATAGGAGTAATGAATATTGCATGTATCATAGGTTACATGGACACAGCACCACACACTGCAGGAATGTGCGACAATTCATATTGCAGTTTATTGAAAAAGGAAAGTTAAACCAATTTATGGCGAGGAATGAACTGCCACGAGCACCACCGCTACATCCATCCCATCAGAATCAGACATAAAAACCAGTAGCGATATATCGCATCGAAATAGGGCAAGGTGTAAGGAGAATAACTTCGATCATCCATTCGGCCAAGAGTATAGAATATTTTCACGATAATGTATTAATCCTAGTATATAAAAGAGATTGCGAAGGCAAGGAAATACATCTAGTGGCGAAAAACATACCATTAGAAGAGTGGCAGAAACAACAGATTTCATTCACGACAAAAGATGTTTCGGCAGGAGGAGAAACGCATACAGATCCACTAGTCGTTACAATGACTATGTATCCGTACTCTAGATGGGAAGAAGATGAATAAAATAAGTTGCCTTGGGCGATAAACAAGATCTTAGTAGACACGGGAAGCTCGGTCAATATCCTATTTTATCACTCCTTCAAAACAATAGGATATGACGACTCGGATTTGATTCCTTCAACATACACGATATATGGATTCAATGGTGTCGCGTCAAAGCCCAAGGACGAGATCACTATGGTAATTTCTGCGGGAACTCTGGAAACGCTGGTAACATTTTGTGTGGTAAATATAGAATCACCATACAATGCCATCATAGGCAGGCCTTTGATCCATGGAGTGATGGAGGTCGTATCAACTTACCACAGGTGCATTCGATTCCCCATGCCAATTGGCATAGGAGAGATTCGAGGGGATTTTACAAGCGCGAAGATATGTAATGAGCTGGATGTGAAACATTACGAAGGAAAGGTGGAGTTAAAGGAAAAACAGAGGCAGAATGTGAAGGATGATAAACGAGCGGAGAGATTCATGATCAATATGATAAGAGCAGAAGAAATGAGTTGTGCGAATGAAGAAGGCGGTCAGAACAAAAGTCAAGGGCGAAATGAAAAAAGGAAGAACAATGTTTAACGCAATACTAGAAACGCGATTAAAAGTCTGCGGAAATTGAAGAAAGCATTAAAACGAAGCGAAAGAGAAACATTGCGCGAAATCAGTCAACTACCCCTAAGAAGCTTATCTCCTGAAAGAAGAGTGAAGAAGGGCGAGGGAGAAAAATACAAATGTTCTCGGGAACTAGATGCTACATCCTCCCCATAGTTGCAGAATGCATTCTTAAACACCTATGCACAAATTAACTTACTGAGAACGGGAAGAGACGCATTATTCATCTTGAAAAGGAGACAGGGTGAAAGCTTGCAGGACCTGGTAAATAGGTGGAGGATTCAGTGCGGAAAAATCTTTAGTCACACAGCAGAAAATGATTCGGTCCACATCATGAATGAGGAAAAGATCACATGTCGTCTAAAAGAAGATAAGGCTCACTCCGCAAAAACAACAACTAAAGGCGAAAACAAAATTATGAGTCGCATTTGATTTATCATGCGAAAGGCATACAAGAAGAAACAACATCTACTACACTGAAAAGATGTAATGAAGAAACCAAGTTATGTACCAATCAAAGAAACATTAATGCGGGGCAAAGTTATTTCTATATGCGAACAAGCCAAAGGAGAAACAAAGTCTATAAGACAAACAAGTAAGACCTTAATAGGGGGAAGAAAAGTTACATATTAAAACCTCTACTTAATGAGGCTGGGTACCCAATTTTTGCGTGTCAACTTAGTTCGCATGATTGTGCGCCGGCGATTTAAGCAAAATTATGTAAGAGGTGACCATAAGCCCTAACGCGCGTCATATTGGGAAACTCCTGGAAAAATTACTAATATTGGGGTGAAATAAAAGTCTATCCCTCGGAGGGCACTGAGAATGAACCACTCAGCGAATAAATTCTCTGGCATGGGGTGTAGAAACATGACAAGTGGAGTAGAAGGAGTTCCTGGCTTGGGTACACTCGGTCCCGAGTAAACCCACCTAGGGTGTGGTCTTGTACCCAAAAGCCATATTGGCGGAAGGAACGAGTTCACGAAAACAACTGATTGTCGCATAATTGGATGGGAGGAGCCAAACTGAAATGGTTAGGGGTGACCTCCTTGAAAGGGAAACTCAAGGGGAATTAAAGGGACGGCACCCTCCACTAGGGAGCTGAATTGTGTCAAAGACGGCAATGTATCGGGGCTTGTACTCACGGGAGTATTTAAGGCCTGCCGCATTTTCGCAAATAAAACCTGAGGAGGTAACAATACGATAACAAAGATAAGGCGAGATCAATGGACAATGACTCGCAAGAGCACATGGAACTGCGGTTTCGTCGCCCAACATATTGAAGACCCTGCCCAAGGCGACCATAAGTCCTTTAAGTTTTATATATGCCGGGGAAGGAAATAAGACCTTACTTAGAAGGAAAATAATACCTATAAAGAAACTTCATCAAAGTCACGCGAATATAAAATACAAAGGAACACGATGAAAGCTGAGGCATCGCAGCCACAAAGCGCGCGATCAAAGAGTACTCCGAAATACAGAGGGTGACACACCATCAAAATCTCCACAACCAAGTAAGGGGAAGTATAACTTTAACCTTCGCCTAAATTTGATTTTCGCGTAAATATGAAACATATTCGCATAAGCCATGGACAACATCTCGCACCACTATCCTTCTTCGCAAATATCACTTAGTTCACATATGTAATTTCTTGCACCGTTCACATGACATACTTCATATTAGACCAAGTGATAGACGCATTTATGTGTCTATTTTCATCTCTATTGTGTATATTTTTAGTACCCATTTTTGTACTAATTTTGGTATTTTATCCCTTTGTAGGTGTTTTTGGAGAAATAGGCTTTTGCGGCAAAATTGGCTCGAAAAGTTGTTAAAGGCTCCTGGGAGGACACTTGCTATTCGGACTCTCATTTTGGATAAGGGGTAACCCATTTCCAAGCAGCTGCTAAGCACAGACCGGCACTGGATAGGGGGAGGTCATATTTCTTCTCAAATTTTCAAAACAAAATTGGCGGGAAAATTTTCTACAGAAAACAAAATTTTCTGTTTGATTTTTGGACGATTTTTAAGGAGATTCAAGGGCTGATTTTCGTTGGATTAACCCTGTTAAGGATAAACAAGTATGGTATGAGCTGTAGAATCGATTAAACAGGGATAGAAATCCGTGTTGGAGCAAAACAGGGAGAATTCACGATTTGAGTTGTTTTCGGTTTACAAAAGAATTTGTGAAGAGTTTACGGCAAGATTGGAGTGTATGGAGTCCTTATTCAGTCCTGAGAGAGTTTGAGAGAGTTTGGAAACCAAGTTGACGCGTAAAAAAAAGATTAAAATCCCGTAACGTGCTGATAAGAAATATCGAGAATATTTGGATTAACTCGAGATATTTTGGGGTTTTGTGGATATATATAGGTTGATTCGAGACATATTGAGAAGCAACAAAGTTTAGGGGAAAGTTTAGAGCCTTAGAGAAGCCAGAAAAATCATTGGAAGAGATCGTGTTTCTGCTGGTGCAACTGTGGCCGGAGAAGACAAAGAACACAGAACAACAGTAAAAGAAAGTCGCAGAAACTGTGACCGTAGCTTTCAAACTCTATACCCTTTGTAACAATTTTTCCAACAGTTAGCTTCAGTTCGCAACAGTTCTCTGTATGAATAGGTTCTGTAACAATTATATTTGTTACAGAATCCGCTGCTTAGCACTTTTCACTCTTTTAATCAACTTTTGAACACCAAATATGTATTTTGAGCAAGTGGTTAATATGAGGAGCTAAACCCCTTAGCCGAGGCAACGGAGGAAGCCATTGTTCCATGAAAAGTGGTATAGTTCTATTTTAATTATTTATTGCAATTATTTTACATGATTATTTGCATAGAACTTAAAAGAAAAATTGGTTTTTATTGAGTAGTTGTGAAGTGTTTTGATGGGACATGCTTAGTTTTAATACTTTTGATGTTTCATGCTTCGTGCTTACAATTATTACTTCAAAGATATATTAAAGGCAAATATTAGAATCACTTTAAATAAGAATATTGCATGAATATTGATTAGAGTTTATCAATTAATTGGTCAATGGTGGAATCCAGAGTCTCGGTATTTTCTTATTATTGTCAAAGCAATTTTATTTAATTTTCAAAAATCCTTCACAAGTTCGAGCAACGAACCTTTTTACCACTACAACTACAAAACACATCAATTTTTGGCGCCGCTGCCGGGGACTTGTTTTTAGGGTTTTAGATTTATTTTTATTTTTTTTATTTTTGTTCTTTTGTACTGGTTTTGTATTTTTTTTTTTGATTCTTTTCAGATTTGGAGCGGGGCTAAAAGGAAAGGAAAAAGTGCTAAAAGAGGAAAGCATCGCCCAAAAAGGAAGGAAAAGAGGAATCCAAAGGAGTGGAGAAGAAGATTTTTTATTTTTAGTTATTTTATATTTTTTTAGATTTTTTTTTTATTTTCTTTTTAGAAATCGTATTAGGATATCTTTTATTTTTGTAATTTTTTTATATTTTTATTTTGCACTTTATTTTTGAACTTTGGACTGTGAACTTTGGGACATTATTATTATTATTATTTTTATATACCCTACGGAAGGGTATCCTTAAATATATAAACTGTTTGCAGGGAAGGACGACGATTACGATATCGTCTCGGCCCCTCGGGTTCGTACACTGACACAGGAGTCAGTGGCCCGAGTCGACTTCAACGGTTCTTCGCCCGTCTGGTACGGGAGGTAAACTTTTAAACACCCGTGAATCCCCTGTCAGTGGGTTTACTGTCTTCCTTAAGGTGCATATATGCTGAGGAATTGAATACGAACATTTATTTTCCTAGTAAAGGGCAAGGCCTGGCCATACAAGATAAGGGTTCGGATTTCATCACCGTTCTCTTCTTGCCCGCCTTAGGAAAACGATACCGAACGCGAACCTAAGCTTAAAATATTGACTAGAACGAGACCGATAGGGTAACGAGCTTATAGGAAAGTCGTTCAAAAGGATCGTATTGGGTATCTTGTTAGCCTAACTCAAAGTTCAGGAAGATTACTGTAAGTCGATTAGAGCCACCTTGTAACCCAGGGAAACGTTGCCAAAGAGGTGGGGGTATCAAAGATCCTCTGAGCTTCTCCTACTTCTCTTCGACTTACTTTATTCGGATCGTCCTACGAGGTTTGCTAAAATTATACCCAGTTGCCTCTTGGAAGAGTAGAAGCTGGTCTAGAAACAATCTAAGTGGAGCCATCATGCTTTTTGTTTGCTAGAAATCAATAGGGTTGATTTGGTTGAGTCGTCCTTGTTTTGCGATTGCTTACCCTTCCAATTAGGAAATTCGTGTGTATGCCTGAACGTAAGAGAGACACCCTAGGTAGATTTGTTAAAGAAAAACCTAGCAGTTCAAAGCGTCTCGATTACCTTGACCTAGAAGGTCCGATTTTCGGAGAGTCCTGTTTTGAACGTACTCCTTTTACTGAGGAGAGAATCCCCAATACTCCGATAGCACCAGAAATGGCTACTTTGAAAGCTTTGTTGAATCCGACTAGGACCACTCGTCCCTCGTGTATTAAGTTAGCTGACACAGAAGCCAATTATGAGCTTAGACCTGGGACCATACAGATGCTCCCAATCTTTTTAGGGAAAGAAAATGAAAACCCTTATTTCCATGTTAGGGATTTTGAAGAAATTTGCAGTACCCTAAGAATTAGAGGCTTAGATGATGATGCTTTGAAACTTAGGTTATTTTTCTTTTCCCTGAAAGATAAAGCCAAATCGTGGCTGTATAGTTTGACTTCTGAGTCAATTGAAACATATGAACAACTTACATCTTCCTTTTTCAATAAGTTTTTCCCAAGGCATAAAACATCGTCTATTAGGACGCAAATCTGCACATTTTCACAACAAGAGGGAGAATCTTTGTATAGGTATTTGGAAAGGTTCAATGATTTGTTAACACAATGTCCTCACCATGGTTTAGAAAAGGTTAGGCTAGTTCAGATCCTTTATGAGGGTTTAGATTATTCCACAATATCCACGGTTGAAGCTTTGTATACAGGTGGGTTTGAGAACCAAACTGTTGATGCGGCAATGGCATTTTTGAATGAAGCCGCCGAAAAGACCCAACAATGGGAAAATAGTAGGGAACCCCGGAAAACGATTCTTCTAAGCAGAGGAAACGTTAATAGGGTAGAAGGAGGCTCGGAATCAGATGCCAAGATTGCAGCGATAACTAAAAGGTTAGAAGTTTTAGAAATGGGTCACACTAGTGGTAGATTGGAGCCTTTTTGGGAAGGCCATAATAATGAAGAGCAAGCCAATGCTCTTTATAATAACACTAGACTCGATAATCGTCAGAAATTTGACCCATATTCAGAAACCTATAATCCTGGGTGGAGAAACCATCCGAACCTTGCATGGTCTAAGGACCATAATCAAGGTCAGTTTAGTAACTCTAATGCTTCCCCAGGTTTTAGTTATGCTAAGAATCCTTCGGGACAAGCTCAATTTCAGAATCAGTCGGATAAGAAAATCCTAAGCCTAGAGGAATCTCTTGTTTTGTTAACTCAGCAAACTGCAAAATTTCAGCAATCAGTAGAACTAAGTCTACAAGCTAGTAACAAGATAGGACAAGAAAATAGTCAGGCTATTTCCGAGTTAAAAACCCAGGTAGGTCTTATAAATGAGTCTCTGAGAGAAAAAGGTAGGTTTCCTAGTCAAACACAACCCAACCCTAGAGGAGTTCATGAATTAGGTACAAAACCATCGAATCAATTGAATGCTATTAGGACCCTTAGGAGTGGTAGAGTTGTAGACAATAAGGTAAACATGCCCGAAAGTGAGCAAACTGTAGTTCACCCCTCAGGACCATCCACAGCTGAGGAGATTGATAAAACCTCTGATGATGTCAATTCGGTTCCTGAGAGGCCCTATTTTATTCCTAGAGCCCCATTTCCACAGTTACTAGTACCAACAAAGAATGAATCCAACTTTAATGACATTATGGAGGTTTTTAAGAAAGTTACCATAAACCTTCCGTTACTAGAAGCAATTAGGCAACTTCCGGCTTATGCCAAGTTCCTCAAGGATATGTGTACGCGAAAGCGAAAGCTTAGTGTCCCTAAAAAAGCCTTTTTAGCCTGTCATGTAAGTTCGATCATTCAGAACACCACAACTCCTAAGTATAAAGACCCAGGTGCCCCTACCATTGCTTGCACGATAGGAAAACACAGGGTAGAAAAAGCTTTACTTGACTTAGGAGCTAGTGTGAACTTACTTCCGTACCATGTGTATTTACAACTGGGACTTGGTGAATTGAAACCCACCAAGATAACACTACAGTTAGCTGATAGGTCTGTTAAAATTCCGCTTGGTGTGATAGAAGATGTTCTTATTGAGGTCGACAAGTTTATTTATCCTGTGGATTTTGTAGTCCTAGATACACAACCTGTCCCTGACCCAGAGAATCAAATACCGGTGATTTTAGGTCGCCCATTTTTAGCCACGTCTAATGCTGTTATCAACTGTAGGACCGGACTCATGAACATATCCTTTGGTAATATGACCACTGAACTAAATGTCTTTAATGTTACCAGACAACCTTCTGATTTAGAGGAAGTGAATATGATTAGTACTTTGGTTTAGGATCTAGTTCAGGATAGTTGGGACGACACTTTGTTTGGTGATTCTTTAGATAAATTTGATGAGACAATTATCTTAGGTGAGATAGAAGACCAAACTTTAGAACTGGAAGAAGCTCTTGAGTATTTTAAAGACTCTGAGGATCCAGAAATTCAAGCCATAGTTAAAGGTCTTACGAAGAGTAGTGATTACCCTAAGTTTGGGGGTAGTGATGGTTCTACTGATCGTCAAGTTTCCCCATTAGTAGTCCCTAACTTGGGACTCGAGCCTAGTGCATTTGAGGTATTACTTGAGTCTATTCAGACTCCACAACCCGATCCTCCCGATACTATCCAAGAGGAAATCCATCTATTAGAGACCCGTTATTCGGATAAATCTGTTTTTCAAGACATCCATATGAATCCCAAGTGGGCGCCCCAGATAGGTCCAGTTGTCTTGCAAGAAACTTTCATAAGGTTGTGCTCCGTCTGTTAATTTTTCTAGTCCTGTGCAGTTGTCTCATATTAGTGGCAGTGCTATTTGGTTCTGATGACCCACAGTTATTTCGACTACTGATATATGATTTGAAAGGGAATTAGCCATTTCATGGTACTTGATGTCTGGCTGAAGACTTTAAACTTAGCACTTCTTGGGAGGTAACCCATGGTTCATGCAACACGGTAATATCTTTCCTTAACTCTTTTTCTTCAAATGGTAACAGTTTCTCCTTGTTCATGCTTTTAATTTTATCTTTAGAACATTGAGGACAATGTTAGATTTAAGTTTGGGGGTATGGGAGAAACTTTTTAGTTGTATTTTAAACTCCAGAGCTTAGAAATTTATGCCTATTAAGGAGTGCACTAACTAATCTAAGTGGATGGAAGCATTTTGATTTAGGAGTTGAGGAACTAATCTGATTAGATGGAAACGTCTATAAGAGTCTATTCATAAAAGCACGGAGCTCAGGTGTTAGAAATAACATGATAGTTTCACCGTATCTCGGAATCATGTTATTACTTCTGTTTTTGTTTTTGCAAATTTTTATGTTGATGTCTGCTGGGTTGAAATAGAGTGATTGAGTTACTAAAAAAAAAAAAACACTTGGATAGCAATATGTGTGTGTTCTCCCTATCTCCGTCGCCTAAACAAGCGTGGAATGCAGGATCCACGGGAATTACCATGTAATCTGCTGACAAGAAGCATGCGCTTGGATCCAAAAGATCTAATCATGTCGTTAAAATAAAAAATAAAAAATAAAATGTGTGTTCAATAAATCGACTGTTGGTTCCCTTGTATATGCCAGGCGAGTTGATCTAGAATTAGGATTATCGACCACTGGTTCCCTTGTATATGCCAGTTGTGTTGATATTAGTCCAGACCAGTATCTCAATCCACTAGGTCATAGGTTCATCTTGGCATTGAAGTCCATTCGCAACCATCTATTTCTATATCCATCTTCTAAATCTATTCATGTGATTTGTTTGATTCCGGATATTGATGTCCATAGTGCGACTATCTGAGTAGAGCTCTGTCACTTATATATGAATTTTAGTATACTCGAGTGCAAACTCATATACAGCAATTGGAATTTCGCATCAGGGTACTTCCTCCCGTAATCAGTAAGTATGCCAACCAAGGAGGTTCTTTAGTGCATTCCAAGGTTCTGTGTAGATAGCTAGGGTCTGGAGTAAAGGTTTTGTGGGTACACCTCTGGTAAACCCTCCCGAGACTATAACTCGGCCGCTAGGGCCACCTAGGGGTTTAAAGGATTGTTGCACATGCTAAGTGCAACCGACGATGCCTGCGACAGTGAGTTAGGATTTTATTTTGTAGTTTTAATTTGCTCGGGACTAGCAAATAATAAGTTTGAGGGTATTTGATAGACGCATTTATGTGTCTATTTTCATCTCTACTGTGTATATTTTTAGTACCCATTTTTGTACTAATTTTGGTATTTTATCCCTTTGTAGGTGTTTTTGGAGAAATAGGCTTTTGCGGCAAAATTGGCTCGAAAAGTTGTTAAAGGCTCCTGGGAGGACACTTGCTATTCGGACTCTCATTTTGGATAAGGGGTAACCCATTTCCAAGCAGCTGCTAAGCACAGACCGGCACTGGATAGGGGGAGGTCACATTTCTTCTCAAATTTTCAAAACAAAATTGGCGGGAAAATTTTCTACAGAAAACAAAATTTTCTGTTTGATTTTTGGACGATTTTTAAGGAGATTCAAGGGCTGATTTTCGTTGGATTAACCCTGTTAAGGATAAACAAGTATGGTATGAGATGTAGAATCGATTAAACAGGGATAGAAATCCGTGTTGGAGCAAAACAGTGAGAATTCACGATTTGAGTTGTTTTCGGTTTACAAAAGAATTTGTGAAGAGTTTACGGCAAGATTGGAGTGTATGGAGTCCTTATTCAGTCCTGAGAGAGTTTGAGAGAGTTTGGAAACCAAGTTGACACGTAAAAAAAAAAGATTAAAATCCCGTAACGTGCTGATAAGAAATATCGAGAATATTTGGATTAACTCGAGAGATTTTGGGGTTTGGTGGATATATATAGGTTGATTCGAGTCATATTGAGAAGCAACAAAGTTTAGGGGAAAGTTTAGAGCCTTAGAGAAGCCAGAAAAATCATTGGAAGAGATCGTGTTTCTGCTGGTGCAACTGTGGCCGGAGAAGACAAAGAACACAGAACAGCAGTAAAAGAAAGTCGCAGAAACTGTGACCGTAGCTTTCAAACTCTATACCCTTTGTAACAATTTTTCCAACAGTTAGCTTCAGTTCGCAACAGTTCTCTGTATGAATAGGTTTTGTAACAATAATATTTGTTACAGAATCCGCTGCTTAGCACTTTTCACTCTTTTAATCAACTTTTGAACACCAAATATGTATTTTGAGCAAGTGGTTAATATGAGGAGCTAAACCCCTTAGCCGAGGCAATGGAGGAAGCCATTGTTCCATGAAAAGTGGTATAGTTCTATTTTAATTATTTATTGCAATTATTTTACATGATTATTTGCATAGAACTTAAAAGAAAAATTGGTTTTTATTGAGTAGTTGTGAAGTGTTTTGATGGGACATGCTTAGTTTTAATACTTTTGATGTTTCATGCTTCGTGCTTACAATTATTACTTCAAAGATCTATTAAAGGAAAATATTAGAATCACTTTAAATAAGAATATTGCATGAATATTGATTAGAGTTTATCAATTAATTGGTCAATGGTGGAATCCAGAGTCTCGGTATTTTCTTATTATTGTCAAAACAATTTTATTTAATTTTCAAAAATCCTTCACAAGTTCGAGCAACGAACCTTTTTACCACTACAACTACAAAACACATCACCAAGCATACTATCTGAGGAAATAATCTTCCTTCGAAGGTAGAAAGCAGAGGAAAGTACGAGAATACTAAAATTTATATGCTTCCCACCTCCTCAGTCAGATACCTTAAATACTCTAAGAACATGAGATTAACATAAGATCATTGAAATCATATTAAGAGAAAATAACATTGGTTTTCGGTTACTTCTTCCGTTTCCAAACTGTTGAGCGTAGGAAAGAAGATGCAATTAAGGGGTAAAGAAGATGCAATTAAAGAAATCATGTTATGCCCCCCAAGCTTGGGAGCACCAAGACAATCATTCAAAACGAAGTAAAGAAGTTCAAAAACAAGATAACAAACAAATAAGTAAATCCTAAGAACTGATAGCATCAACAAGAGTAACAGAATGAGAACTAGTAACTTCGGGCAAGGTCTGGTTAGTCTGCACCGAAGCATTAGCACATTCAGCTGCTTGTTCATTCGCCACACCACCATATTTATCTTCAAGAACTTGACCATGTGACGTGTCCAGGGAACAGTTTCATTCTTTCTAAGCATTACCAGTATCCATATGAACAGATTCATGTGGTTCGACTTCCTTCTCCCCATCACTAGCACATTCGCCCTGGGACCATATCTGACAGGAACTTGCGGATATTCTTCACGTGGGAGACCATGTCTCGAGCAAACCCAGTCAACCGCGAGTTGATCTTCCTTATTTACTCGACGCTGGGCCTCATTTGAATACTTATTATCAGTCTCATATGCGAACGATTGATATTCCTGTTCTTGCGAAAGGTCAGTCACCAGGCGAGAAACTGTGGAAAGTTGCTGAGAAGAAGAATCTCGCTCTCGGTGGGCCTTAACCAACTCCCCCTGAGAATCCCCAAAATTCTTCTTCAATACGAAAATCTCTTGCTGAAGCGTCAGCTCAGACTCTGCGAAAAACCAGAAAGAAAGAAAAAACAGAACGAAAAACATTGAGTGAAAACACGATACTGTGGCAGAAGCTGAGGCAGCCTTCACGACTACCATCATTATGCGAAATAACGTCACAAGGGTTATTCTGGATAACCAATGTGTCACGTGAAACTATTAATTGATTATTAACATCTTGAAGCGACTTTAAATCCTCCAACGCCTTATCTTTACTCTGGCGAATTTCATCCCTTTCGTACGATGATTTCCTCAATTGCGATACCAAATCATTAACTACATTCTTCTGAGACTGAAGAGAATTCTCTAACTGCGCCATCAAAAGAAAGCTTATTATCCTTCAAACTGCGGTTGTCATCAGATAAAGTGCGGTTCTCATCAAGAAGAGCGCGATTCAACATGTTGGATACCTCTAGAGTCTAGCAAGGTGACCCGATAAGGAACTATATTTATCCGAACGAGCACGCCAACCAGAGTTAATAACTTGGAGATTATTTATCTGACTATGCAAAAGCAGACGATCGCCCTCCAATTGACTAATTTGAGTCTTCCGGGCGACACACTCATCTTGGGCATCCTTAGTAGCATATTCAAAATTATACCATTCGAGCACATGCTTCTAGTTTAAATCTTGAGTACGAAAATCCTAAAATCAAGAAAGGCGGTGCAAAGTGAAACATATGCATAAGATACGAAAAATTAAAAAGCCTCACCTTTAAGCTCCTTATTCTTTGTGCGAAGCTTAGCCGCATCATTCGCCTCAGCAGTTAGGCTTTCTTGAAGCATGGACGCCTGCTTCCTGAATTCATCAATAACCTGCTCAGACTTGCGGTACTCCTCAGTTTGAGCCAAGCGACGACGGAATTCCTAGAAAATACTAGAATAATTAAACTTAGCGCAAGAATAAATGAAGGGAAAAATAGCATAATTGGAGCGAAACCGTACCGCGGACTCAAGGGAGACAATCTTATCGCGTTTAGAAAGCTGAGATGAATCAGAGTCAATTTTAGGAGGCGAAAGATCAAGTGCGCAGGAAGCCAACTCGGACCATTGAGAAGCTTCAGTAACTACAACAGAATGTGTCACCTGATCATTCTTAGCGAAAACATTGTCAGGAAGGGAGCACAAGATAGTTGTAGAAGAGGTTCCAACACCAATGAAAGAGGAGGGGAAATAAGCTCCACCAGTGTAAGGGTCCTCAAGAACGGCCTCTTTCGCAAGAGGAGTATCTGTCGCGCATTTTTGCACAGGAGCAAGAGTGGAAATAGGCCGCGGAGAAAGGCTAGTGGCGATCTCGTCCTTTTCCTTAACAGAAGGCGCGACAACAACTAATAGTGAAAGCGACAACGGACTTACATAAGCGACAAGGGGTGGGAGACGCATAACCTTCTTCTTCTGAGGAGAATCATCATCATCCTTAACCGCGTGATCTCGCGGAGACTTTCTCTTGAAAGAACCCTTCTTATCTTTAGTAACCCCCTTTCGATCACTAGCAGGCTTTGGCGGAGGTTTCGATTAGATACAGATGGAACCGAAAAATTGGGAATAAGTATGGGAATAGCATAAACATACAAAACACCAAGAATAGCAGCAGCAAAAATGGAAGAAAACCAAACACCAATCTAATGTTAAACACTCAAGCAAAAATTCTAAATTCAAAGTAATACTTACCGGGGAGATGATTCAGTAGAAGAAGGAATGGCAGATTGACTCGACATGACAGAAAACTAATCTCTGGAGAAGTAAAAGCAGGCTTTTCCAGGACAAAGAAGAAGAAGAGATAAGAAAGTAAAAATAGACAAATCTCTCTCTCTAGAGTATTTATTGAAGCAAGCGAACCGGCTATAGCAGTAGTCGGTCGAAAATAAAAACATTGATGTGTGAATCGAAAAGAAACGAGTCACAACACGTGGAAATAATCATACGGAAAACACTGAGGAATGTCGGGTAAATGAAAACGAGAAGACGAGGCTAGTGCGAAGTTTGACCAGAATTCTCGCATAATTCCACTTGCAGAAGAACAACGCGAGAAGAGGCAAAATGTAGGGGAGAAATATCGCACAAGACAAATATACAACTTTGCTCTAGACAAAACAATCTTAAGCACGAAGACATAACAATTCCAAGAAACAAGGCAAAGACGAATCACGCGGCAATAGAGAAGAAGCGCGAATGTATAGTTACGAGGTAAAGATAACGCGGTTACTAACTCCATCAGATTAAGGGAACCAAGCGACCGCACGAACGACAAAGACAGCTCCCAAAAGCCTGGCGAGTAAGACAAACTTAAACAGAATCAGTCTACTGAGATCTTGCACGTGAACCATGGTTGTCTTTTATCAACAAATCTGCCTATATAAGGACTCAGAAATGATAGAGAGAGAGAGAGATCAGTTGAGAGATACACTAAGAAGCTTATCAGTAAGAGAAGAAACAAGTTCCATCTTAGAACTTAGTCTTCATCTTTGTATTTGTCTATTGTTATATAAAAGCTAAGCTTGAATCCACTGTAAGAGTGATATACATTTGTTATAAAGAGTAGAGAAAGATCATTTAAGTGTCAAAGTGGTGAATAATATCATTAACGTTTAGGTTGATCAATATGACTTAAGCTTTGTGTTGTTATCATTAAGTGGGTGTAATTGTGGGATTTTCCACAAATACAATCTGGGCCCTAGTTAGCAATTCGGGGTACGGAGGGGAGTTCGAGATGGTATACGAACGGGAATTATACGGATTAGGGTAGATCGGATTTGGTCAAAAATCTGGTCAATGGTTCATTATTCGGTAGTAGTTCGGAACGACATACGTACGTGTATAATTCGTTTTTGAGATATGAATTCGGTTTAGGAAATTCGGCATGTAAGAAACAATAAAAATGTACAACTTAGGGTGAGAGGAACATGATTTGTAGTTAAAATGCATTATATATTAAACACTCTATAACAATAACACCAACGCATGGTTGGTCTGGTGGTTCAGGTGCTATCCTAGGAGATTTGGGTGTTGAGTTCGAATCTTAGATATAACATTTTTGATTAATTTGCCGATATAACATTTTTGAAAAAATATTACAGATCGGCCGAGTGGGCCTGAGTTGCACTACCTAGCTGGACGAATCAGTTCGCCGAATAGTTGGGTTGCGCGAATAATTCGCGATATGTACGTTAACCCCATATAATGCCCGTACTAG
>JAJJMB010004716.1:2201503-2255802 GCA_023531105.1 Papaver atlanticum | reverse complement strand
GAATAATTCGCGATATGTACGTTAACCCCATATAATGCCCGTACTAGGGACGGGGTTTAAGTAATTCGGAAGTATCATATGGATTCGGACAGTTCGGGATCATTCGCGAATTATATGCGAATAATTTGCCGAATTGCTAACTAGGGTCTGGACCCTAGCTAGGGAATCAACCAGTTCAGTCAAAGGGCCAAACGTATTCTCCCCAAGCTTCTTAGCAAATTTGGGACAGATCGATCGTAGACGATCCGAGCCGAGCCCAGGGTACAAACCAGCATTGGCATAAAAAAAATAGTAGGAATGGATAATGTATGTATGTCTTGATAACAACATTACGGGCATATTGCATTACTTGTCCAAACGGTAATCCTACTTAACTAGCTAGCTCACTAAATCTAAATGGAAAATTCAGCATAATCCTCAGTTGTCAATTTTAAGGGGAAAATTAATTAAAGCCTACGGTGTTGAACAATTACAAACTTCGCGAGAACATCACAATTACGGTGACACAAAAATGTACGTAGAGCTAGCTAATGTTTGTGCTCGTAGCTAGCTGATATAGTCGCCGGAATTAGGTTGGTTTTAACTTTCAGTTGTTGGTGAGAGACAATAAATGACATTACAAATAGTATCTTAATCTGATATTAGTAAACCATAATTATTAAGGAGCTTGACTTTGCGGACTGATGACAACAGTTTAACCCCTTTTTTTCTTTGCAGTGTGTACTTAGAAACGTACCTGCCTCTACCTCATCCGAATACGACTGTCAAATGCGTAATACCAATAAAATGAAAGAAAAACGCACCTAACTCCATCATCTATTTCTCATGATCCTTGGTGACTATTGTTTCCACGAAATCTTTGTGTGTGATGAAAACGGTTTATAGTTACTGAATCTTTCTTCTCAGTGTCTAGATGAAACTCTTATTCATGGAAAGACTTTTCACCTTGACATTAAAGAACCAAGCACGGCAAGTACCAGGCAACATCAATTTGGTTTGGTTTGGTTTGTACAAATCAAAATCACAAAGTGGTAGTTGTAGAAGTCTTCCAAATCGTAAGCAATTCATCATTATGAACAATGAAAAACACATATAAGTAGACCTGCACAAATGACTTACAAACATATCTACACAGAGTAAAAATGGTGTCTATGTATGATCTCTTCCTCTACACCATTATCTTCTTCATTTCTCTAGTTTTTATGGTTTTGTTAGGAACTTGCTTCAAGAATGGATCCATGAAATACAGCCTTCCTCCAAGTCCACTAAGCCTTCCCATCATTGGACACCTCCATCTCCTAGATACTTTTCCCAACAGATCTTTTCAGAAACTATCATCTCGTTATGGTCCTATATTTTATCTTCGTCTCGGTTCACATCCATGCGTTGTCACTTCATCTCCCGAACTTGCCAAAGAACTACTCATGAACAATGAGAAAAAATTCCTCACACATCCAGCAAGTATTGCTATACATCATGTTACTTATGAGTCATCTGGTTTCGCCTTTTGTTCTTATGGACCTTACTGGAAATTCATGAAGAAACTAGTTATGTCTCAATTTCTTGGAGGTTCAGCACTTGTTCAACTTCAACCTGTCCGTAAAGATGAGATCCATCGGTTAGTTCGGTACTTGGTTAACAAGTCAAAAGACGGTGCAAAAGTTAATGTCACCGATGAATTGATGAAGCTTTCAACCAATATAGTTACTCGAATGATGGTAACTAACAGGTATTCAACTGACGGAAAGGATGCTCAAGATGAAGAACTTCGCAATTTAATCCGAGAGGTGTCAGGAATCTTTGGTCTGCTAAATGTGCACGACTTTTTAGATTTTATACCTAGGTTTTTTGATTTCCAGGGAGTTCTCAAGACAGCCAAGGATGTTAGACGTAGATACGACGTATTGCTGGAAGAAATCATGGTGGAGAGGGAAGAAGCTAGAAAGATGAAGAAGGGTGATGGAGAAAGGGATGTTTTGGATATGTTACTAGATGCAGTTGCTGACGAGGAATCAGATGTCAAGATCACACGAGATAACGTTAAAGCCGTTGTGCTGGTATGCAATCTTTATGTAATAGATGTACTGACATACATGTCTGTACCAGAAAATGAAAAAGTTTCTAGCATGATTTTTCAACCAAATTTGGCCTGACACTCATATTAATATGTTTCCAAATCGCTTTATGTACAGGATATCGTCACGGCTGGAACTGACACATCTGCCGGTGCAGTAGAATGGGCATTAGCGGAACTCATCAACCATCCTAGAATCTTCAAGAAAGCAAGAAAAGAAATTGATTCAGTCGTAGGAGTAAAAAACCGGTTAGTTGATGAGTCAGACCTTCCAGACCTTCCTTACCTTCAGGCGATATTTAAAGAAGTCCTTCGACTACATCCACCTGTTCCATTGCTTATAAGAGACTCAACTCAGGATTGTAAAGTTGGAGGCTATGATATTCCAGCTAACACGAGACTCTTTGTTAATGTATGGTCCATGAATAGAAACCCAAAATATTGGAAAGATCCTTTAGAGTTTAAGCCCGAAAGGTTCCTTGCAAATGAGAATACCGGTGAGAACTATGATGTTAAAGGCCAACATTTTGAGTTCCTACCATTTGGAACTGGCAGAAGAGGGTGCCCGGGAATGTGGTTGTCTTTACTAGAAGTACCTACAGTGTTGGCTGCCATGATACAATGTTTTGATTGGAAGCTAGTTGGCAAGGATCCAATGATCGATATGAGTGAGCGATTTGGATTGACACTTCCAAAGGCAGATCCTCTTACGCTTATCCCTGTTACTCGATTTGATCCTTCTGTTGTCGTCTAAGTTTAGGTTGTGCAAAAGCCATCCCATTATCAAATAAGATTTGTGTTAAAAATATTGCACTATATATGCTTTTACTAAAAACCATTAGATGTTTAGCTTCCAGTTGAGCTCCCAAATAATCCTCTAGAAGCTAGCTAAAGCTTCGTATATCAGATTTCGTCAATCATTGACAAATCTTGATTTTCTAAAATTAATGTAACTGGTTTTCTTTTCATTGATATATTGATTTTGTTGTAGCACCGCAAGCTTTAGAAAATAGAAGCAATTAATGGGCTCGAAATATGACAACAAAAACTTCTCTTGGACTCTTGGTTTGCGATAGTGACTAGCGAACCTCTCATTTTAATGCAAGTCGTGTGCAATCTGTATTTATATAGATGTTACTCTAAAATGTACAAAAGAAACATACTTTATCAAATTCATAATGTAAATTTGATAAAGTATGGTTTGAATCCATTTGTTAGCACCCCATTCCCAAGTGGAGGAGATGGACCGTGCCCTTTCCCTCTTCTATAGGGTCCAGAATATGATGGTTTGAATCCCATTGTTTGCCCTCCATACACCATACCATACTCATCAGCTGGATGTTTAGGAGATTGGAAATTTCCCAATTTAGACGGTAGTGTGCGCCATTTCACATTTGATTCCTTATGTTCATTCCACTGTGTGCTTGTGGATTCGAACCCTTTAACATGTTCATGAAGTCCTTCAATATAAAATGCTCGATCTTTCGAAGCATTCGATCGAAAGGATTCTTGAGGAACAAGAACTGGTGGTAAAAAATATTAGTATTGCTGCTAATACCCATTATATTATGATTAAAACGAAGAAGAAAATGCTGACATTTTTCTTAGTTACTAGTTTTCAAAGATAAAATACACAAGTCTTCTCCAAATAACTCTTAAATAGAGATGTGAAAAGTATGTTAAAAAAATAAAATCTACAGTATCGTGGTTAACCTATGCATGCGCCCAAAAATATCTTCTGTTTTTATTAGTAGTTGGTTGATTAGATTAGATAATCTACAATGGCATTTTACTGTGCTAGGAGTAGGAGATAATTTCATTTAAAAGGTAAGGAAATACGAGTATAACTGTAGAAGATAATGCAACATCTTTTACATTTTTGTTTTTGTATTATATGGTCGTTGCTCGTGAACTTCGGGACATTGAAGAAGCTTTGTCTTTGAGCTGGCCTAGGGCGGAGTTTGAAGCAGTACTGACAAAGGTCATGCCTTCCTCCTCCGGTAATCTCAACGGTGAGATTGAATAACGAGAGTGACGTATCAGAACAGTGTGTTTCTGTGGTGTAGAAGAGTACATGTGGTGATGAATTTCAAATTTCAAATCCTTCTACTTTACGCGAAGAAAGAGTTGGCAAGTCAAATAATGGAGGAAGGGACGGAGTTGTCTAGGACACCTGCAGTGCGGCAGACAAAAAAGGACCACTTACTTCAGGTAATTCCTTTCAAAGTGAATTACCTGAAAGAGAACAAATTAGGTGATACAAGAGTTCAATGGTGCAAAGCGAGAACAAAAGCAAAAAAGCTTTACCCAATCCATTGCGATCAAGTTGTAAATGCTGTGATGGAACCAGATAGAGATGGAGATCGAGATGGAGTGCTGCAATCATGGTAGGTGAGAGTTAACAAACTTCACATGTCTCAGACTCTCTCTATAGACAAAGGTATGCTTTTTCTACACAATCGTATTCTCCTTTTGAGAGGTAGAAGGTAAGACAGTGATCCTTTAAAAGGGCGGGTCCTAAGTTACAGTGGCTTTTAAGCAAACTGGAAAAGGAAATGCAAAAATTTCCACCACTAGGATACATCTCTTACAAAGACTAACCATATAGGAATGTTACGTCATTTTTAACAGTTATGTGCTCACCGATGTAGGATCGAGCAAGGGAGAGGAGAGCATAAATGCGGAAGTAATAAACGATTACATTGATAATAATTCGGTGTACAAACTCCCATGGCTCTACAACCTATTTAAAGTAAAACGAACTTGACGACCACTCAAAGAAACTTTCCTGACAAAGATAAAACTTTAATCAAGACTCTTTTAGAATATTCTTACCTAAACAAACTCTAAAACCAGAATTACTTGCTTCACAAGTTTACTTCGCATCCAAGCCAAACACGTCGTGTCAATTTCAACTAGTTGCTTCCAGAATACGGCATCAACTTCACCTAGTTGCTTCCACAGAAGCAGCATCAACTTCTACTAGTTGTTTCTATGAATAACTTCACCTATATCTTGGTTTAACTTCCAACAACCGAGTATTTAAAAAGCTAACAGTGGTAAAATCAGTGTGTGATGATACCAACCAGCGACCTGAGTATACTCGCCGGCACCAGATTTTTTTTGATAAAAAAATGTAATTACAGTCTGGCACATCAGGGAAGCAGCCAGTTACCAGCTGAAGGATAATTACGCCAAACGGAAAGAAGTTCGTCAATAATAATGTCTTCATTAGGATCTTCACCAACCAACAGAAAAACCGCATCAGGGAAGCTTCGGCTCCACGAACCATTATCTTCAGAGACGGTGTTCAGATAGGTTATATCTAGTAGCTAGAGAATGTTTCGGATGCAAATTTTGTGAGTAATTAATAGGATCACCACCGGTCGCTAATGCATAGTTCTGACGTAGAGTGATCGAAGCTTTACGTCAGATCAGCCACAATATCAAGGCCGGCTTCGATCACTTCACGCCGTATGACAAGTGGGTAATTTGTTCAAGTCAAACTTCCACCAAAATATTGATGGGAGGATTGGACTATCACCTTCTGAGATTGTGAAAAATGAACAAGAGAATATAATAGATACACATGTACAAGGTTCTTTTTTCTTGGTAAGGTAATTATGGGGTGTATTACCGAACACATGGTTGATCATGGACCATTTATATAAACTTGAAATTTATTTTATTAAAGGTTTAAGAAGAACGTAAGAGTGCAACTCAGGAGGATGAGAGGACCATCCAATTACTAACCTACCTCGCAATGCAAACTTACATGCAAACTGCATAGCCAATACAAGGCAGCACCAGAACAAACTAAAACAACAACTTTGGAAAGCAAAAAAACATAATATCCCAACATAAGGTTTATTATGCCCTCGGTTTCCTTGGCTGGTTTCTCATGAATCTCACTGGTAGACTAACACCGTAACCTGTTCAACTAATGTAGTAACACGTTGTTTAGCATGTTAGATTTCCAACTAACTTTTTATAATAACATTCTTTATTCAATAATAAAAATAAAAATATATGGTTTTTTTCTTGTAGGCCACGACATTGATAAATCTAGATTCTCCATTGGTTGCGTATGAATACAGAAAAAAATAAAATAAACCTAAACTGATAATAAAATAAATAAGATGCAATAAATTAATGTAAACTGATAAAAATAAATAAGTCTGAACTGATAAATCTAGCTACCAACTTTTGTAACCTTTGCTATATAAACAAAACTCTCGCTATAAAAACTCCAAACAAAAACCTTTGAAGGAAAAAATGGATTCTACTGCTTCCTCTTTAGAGATTTTGATACCAACATTTTGCGTAGTCCTAATTATTTACTTCCTTCCAAAAATACGTCATATTCTTCTAAAACGCAACAAACTTTCATATCCACCGGGTCCAAAACCATGGCCAGTTATAGGAAACTTACCTCACTTAGGTATGGCAGTGCATCAAAGTCTAGCAGCTATGGCCAAGACATACGGTCCTATTATATATCTGCGGTTAGGATCTGTTGATGTAGTTGTTGCTTGTTCAGCATCTATTGCTTCACAATTTTTGAAAACCCATGATTCTAATTTTTCAAGTAGACCACCAAATTCCGGGGCTAAATATATTGCTTATAACAATCAAGATTTTGTTTTTGCTCCGTATGGTCGTAGATGGCGTATGTTTAGAAAAATATGTGCTGTTCATTTGTTCTCCAGCAAAGCTCTTGATGAGTTTCAGTACGTTCGCCAGGTATTGTTACTGTAAATGCTTAGTGACTTCTTTCATAGCTCTTTATGGTGGGAAACGCATGTGTTACGAAATAGTTCATTTATAGTCCTTTTCAATTAACAAAAAATAACTCTCTTTTTTTTTCAGGAAGAAGTGGCTGTGCTGACAAAAGCATTGGCACAATCAAGCAAAAATAGCAAGGGCAGTCCAGTGAAACTAACAGACTTGCTAACTGTGTGCATAACAAATGCTTTAGCTAGGGTTCTATTAGGGACAAGAGTATGTGGAGATGTTGAAGGTTATGCTGATGAAAAATCACAAGATTTCAAAAACATGATAGCTGAAATTATGGTATTAGCGGGTGTTTTTAATATTGGTGATTTTATACCTTCTTTAGAATGGTTAGATCTACAAGGAGTTGCATCTAAAATGAAAAATATACATCAAAGATTTGACGCATTTTTAACTAAGATAATTGATAATCATAATAAGATCAATGCCGCTTCTAATGAAAAAGGTAATGGGTCCAAACATTCTGATTTTCTTAGTAAATTGATTGGTTACAAAGAGGAGGATGAGGATGTGGATGGTGGAGAATGGAAGCTAACTGACACTGATATTAAGGCCCTTCTTTTGGTAAGCAGTTTTTGTGTCGTTTTCATTCATATTGAATGGTAGACGGTTTCAATATCATTTAGTGAAGTTATTTTTCGATTTCTGAAAACAAAAAATAAGAAGAGAACACAATTTTATAATAAATTTTTGATCTAGAAATTTTATAATAACTTCTTGTGAGCTAATAACATAGGGTAGATGTTAACTTTTGGTTATTGCAACCTAACTCTCACAAGTTGTGCGTTGCAGAATTTATTCACAGCAGGTACTGATACATCTACAAGTACAGTAGAGTGGACTTTAGCAGAGCTAATTCGTCACCCTAATATTCTAGCAGAAGCCCAGCAAGAATTGGATTCAGTTGTGGGTAAAGACCGACTTGTATCCGAATCCGATCTTAGCGGACTGCCCTTCCTACATGCGGTAACCAAAGAAGCATTTCGTCTTCATCCATCTACACCACTTTCCCTTCCACGGGTTTCCGCTGAAGATTGTGAAATTGATGGATACTTCATTCCGAAAAATACCACTCTTCTTACTAATATATGGGCTATTGCTCGTGATCCGTCGATGTGGCCTGACCCGCTAAAATTCAAACCCGAAAGGTTCTTACCCGGTAACGAAAAGGCCAATGTTGATATCAAAGGAAATGATTTCGAAGTCATACCATTTGGAGCTGGACGGCGGATATGCGCCGGTATGAGTTTAGGATTAAGAATGGTGCAGTTTATGACTGCTAGTTTGATTCATGGTTTTAATTGGGAGTTACCAGAAGGTCAAGTGATTGAGAATTTGAACATGGATGAAGCTTATGGTCTTGGATTGTCAAGAGCTTCACCTCTAATGGTTCACCCTAAGCCAAGGTTGGAAGCTCACGTATATAGTTCTATCAAATTTTAGATTTCTTGGGATATTGATCATGGTATCAACTTGCACAACTTGTATGTATGTTGCTTAATGCATATCTTCCAGCTGATATATAGGCCTCACCTAAAATGTTCAGAATTCTCCTTCTCTAAATTATAGAAAATTATTTTATTGCAATAAAGTAGCTAATTCAATGTTTAATTAGCATAAAAAAAAATTTATCCAACTCGTAACAAAAATTTATCAAACACGCCTAATGAAAAGCGAAAAGAAAATATACGATGATGGATACTTTTTAAGTAAAACCTAAGAATAATCAAATCTTCATAACTAATGAGCCAAACCAAATGGAGGAGTTACAGGCACGTCTTCTCCTTCAGAGGGTGCAGATGGTGGTTCAGGTCCTGCTTTTTCCAAACGAGCCATCCATGAGTAATATGGATGCGCATTTGCTCTTCTAGATGGTCCAGATGGTGGTATAGGTACTCCTTTAGGATGCATCACAAACCTCAACTTTTCTCCTTGTTCTAAACCAGATGGATGATTTATTCCCTCGGAGGGTCCAAATGGTGGTACATGTGCTTGATGATACATCACAAATCTTAACTTTCCGACTTGTTTATCAAGACCCACTACAAGAAACTTAATATATTGCAGCACCCAATGATTATGGCATAAACCCCTACTAGTGTCGTGATAACCTATGTAGCAAGAAGTCTATTGCTGCACCCAATCTTTATTGATGCAGCAAGAGATTATACTTTTTTGCCACACTCTTTTAATATTGTTGCTACAGTTGTGTGGCAAAAGTTTCATTTTGCAGCAGTAAATTATAGCTTTTAGATGCAGCTGAAAAGTACTGTGACTAGAAATTTGTTTTTGCAACACCTATATTGAAGGTGTGGCAATATATGGTGTAGCAATAGCTAGATTTTCTTTTAGTGACCATGTTCTTCTGATGATATAGTTGAACAACTAATGAAGAAGATTAAGAAGAAAAATAGGAATACTGTTTGTAACCTATGCAGTTGAAGAAGAAAATGCCTAGACATCTTGATTAATAATTTTTTCCCCAAGTTATTTATGTATATATACTTCGCTCTGATTTAGATAAGGAAAACCTAATAATACGGCCTTATATAAATGTAGATGTATACGATGTATGAATTGAATGGTAAAATAATTTTTCCCATTTATTTCAAAGAAAAATAAAAAAAATTACCTTTTGATCAAAAATTAATTGAGGAAAAAAATCTGGTCTTACAAACTGCAATGGAAGTAGGTGTAGGTTAACAAATATAGATTAGAAAAAGAACTCATGGATGGGCTTCGCTTTGACCTTGCCGCTTGGTCTTACGAAATGTCTAGGTTACATAAACGAATGGCCGAGAGGGGTATAGTTTTGCATACGTGAATGGCTCAGAGGGACGCCTCACCTGAAATGTTTAGAATTTTTCCCTAAACAGCACTGTAGAAAATTACTTTACTGGGATAAAGCTAAACCACAAACATAAATTAAAAAGAAAAAAAAAATTAAGATAATAGGATCGAAGTGTAATTTGTATTAGTAGAACTAGATGTGCACCCGTGCGCTGCACGGGCTCAGATTGGTTGCCTAAGCCTAACATAAAAATAAAATTACGCGTGTATATATATATATATATGTTTTAGAAGAATTATAGATGAAACAAGGAAAGATAAGAGGAAGGAGAGGAATAATCTTATTAGGAGATTAGGGTAGAAGCATTACATAGTTTCCTTTATATACAACCCTAGGATCTAGTTGGACCTCACATCCATGGGCCGTAGGCCCTGTAACACTCCCCCTTGTGCGGTTCAATAACAAAACAAAACTTTATACATAGTTTTTCACATATAGTTCTTCAAATGTCGTTCTCCTTGATGACTTGTGCCGAAATCGATTGCCTCATTAAAACTTTGACAAGGAAAAACCCAGTGGGACAAAACCTTGGTACAACTCTTCACATGTAGTACTTCACATGTTGTCTCGTACTTTATATGTAGTTCATCACATGCAATACGATCTTCAAAGATCGACGAGTCTAAGTTAGTTTCCTCGTTAAAACTTCGTCAGGAAAACCAAGAGGGACAAAACATGAACTAAAGAAAAGGAGTACAATAGTTGGACTTGAATATGTTGCCTCATTAAAAACTTGACAAGGAAAATCCCAGTGGGACAAAACCTTGACGAAGGGAAAAGAGTACAACGTGACAGATGCAAGTAAAGGTGATCCGTTGCAGATGATCACTTTGCTTCGTTGATGTTGACTAGTTGCTTCACAACTCTTAAGGCAGAAAATCCTCGTGGTAAAGACAATAGCCTTAGCTGGGAAATTACATTCCCGGTGTTTGTTGTTGTCTTATTAAAAACCGTGTCGAGTAACAAAAACCTGTGGGAAAAAGCAACCTCGGTGAAGGAAAATAGTGCAACACACCATTAGATGCTCCCCCTGATGTCAGACAATTTTCATTAGTCTAATGCAGTCAAAAGGAGTTTATCACACTTTACTTTGGTGACTTGAATGTTTATAAGACCATGTTGTTGATTCTGGAAGTTACGTTGCTTAATAGAATATCGCGTTTCATTTCTTTGATTAAGATATTTTCAGTAATATCAACGCGATCTTTATGTCTTCAACGTTCAACATACTTGATGTTTTTAGTGTTGTCTCGCTAAAAACCTTTTCGAATAACAAAACCCTTTGGGGAAAAACTATTCTCGATCGAAGGGAAAAAGAGTACAACACAGCTTCAATTTGGAAGTAAAATACGTCGACAACATATCCTTAGATCCTCCGCCTTATGCTGGCATCTCCCCCTTATTACTTTCAGAGTTATTCCAGGAAGTTCCTTTAGTCATGTACTTTTCGAAACTGAATATCGATAATGACTTATAAAATAGTCTAGCATATCTCCCCCTGATTACTTTCGTTGGAGAAGAGATTATTGTTCCTTCATAATCAACAACTTTTGGATTGCACTTTCATTAGCATTCCTTTTTATGTCTTTGTAGGGATAAAACAAATTTATGTCAATGGTTACTTTTAAGTACATGATTACATTCACTATACCATTCCAATGACGTTGTGTTGGCGCTGGGCAATATCTAGCTAACAAGTTCCCTGAGGATGCAAAATTTTATCGAGTACATTATTATACTAAGTAAAACAATGCGTCTCTGGTACTTAGATATGGGAATTTTATCTCCCGACACATCTTCGTCATCTTCCTTTAGACGAAATGGTCACTTACTTACATTGGAACGTCGACTAATCATGGAAGTGCTATCAGGATGCATGTCTTTGTTAAATTTTCTGACAACTTTAGAAAAATGCAAACTGGTGGGATAATATACCACAAGCTCAATATTCGGTCGAGCTTTCCCCAGATTTTTCATCTCAAATTCGGATTTCAAATAGCTTTTAAGGTCTCTTATTACTTCAAAAGTACCCATCATGTATGTACCGTCGACATATGTAGCTACAATTCCAAATCAGGAACTCTCTTGTGAATAGGCAAGGAAAAATAACTTACTTGTATATCCCCTCCAAATCAAATAGTCACTTAGACGGGTATACCACATCCACTTGATTGCTTCAATCTATAAGTGAGCGTTATATCTTACTATAAGCGCACTTTGTGGTTTAGAGTCACTTGATTTGGGAAACAAAAGGTTATCAAGTACTTTTGTAAATATCTTTTATCTCTTGATTCTTTCAGAGATACGTAGCAACTACATACATATGCTACATTTCAAGTCCTTTTGAAATTACCAAGCTAACTAAGTAGCGGAATGCCATAACGTTCATTACAAGAGAACAATTCCAGGGCTTTCTGAGAAACCTCGTGCCACAAGGAAAGTCTTGATACTTTGAGACTTCATTCTTCCCACTGTACTCTATGACAAATAATCATGTATGTCCCATAGGATTTACACTTGGTTGGTTAGCACTACCACACCAAATACCCGTATATTTGACAAAGAACTAAGTTCTACCTGGATTGCGTAGGACAAATATGCTATTTATTTGAAATCAATCAAAATAAAGCAGTGTTCGATCTCATTGTGCTCTACTTCTGGAGCAACTATTTATGGATTATATCATCACTACGCACGCATGATCCTTCCATTGACTCATGTGCATACTCATAATCCGTCAGGATTTCATTAGTCTCTAGAATCATTTAAAACTTCGGAGCGTCCTCCAGTTTTGATTCATGGACATAGTCAGAGACAATCAAATGAGATGATTTCATTAATGATACAAATTATAGGTTGTGCCTTACTCATCTACTTCCTTTCTAGGTCATTGATCAAACCTGGTGGTCTCTCCATCTTCCTTTATGGAGCCACGGCCTCAACCACACTTCCACTAAGTGTAGTTTCAACACCTTAGTCTATGGTGTATATCCCTTATTGAGGATTCGTAACCTTGCAGGTAGGTTTGCAGCTGATATGTGTGATCTCATCACTTAAGCGACATCCGTGTACATTATGAAAATTGATTATTCTTTGTCACTTCACATTTACATTTGTGGAGTACTAGAATCAATATGAGACATAGTGGGAACACAGCACGAAAATTCATGTCGTTCCCTTAGAAAATACTTTTTCTTATCTCCCTCTTACGATGGGAAGACTGTCTCATTAAAATGACAACCCGCAAATCTAGCGGTAAGAGATCTACTGCCAAAGGTTTTAAAAATGCGGATAATTGTTGAAAATTCTTGTCCAACATAGTCACTTAATCATTTTGATGACCCATCATAGTACGATGTGGAGTCGTAAGGGCACATATATAGTGCAACCAAAACTGCGTAAGAACAAAAAAATGTCAGGCTTATATCCAGTTACCAACAGGTACGCAAAGGATGGTTGACCAATTGTGGGTCTAAAACGAATAAGTGAAGATGCGTGTAATATTGCATATTCCCAAGTAGTTAAAGGTAGGTTTGTACGCATAAGCATTCCTTTGGCACCATCTGTAACCTTCGATGATAGCCTTTGCGAGACCATGGGGTAAAGGATGCTCTACATTGATCCTATTAAACATGCAATAACCATCAAGTCATTTTGATGTGCACTAGCTTGCATTTTCAAGGGGTGGTGAGCCCTTATATGTATTATATGTGCTAGTAGTTTTCCAAACGCAAAACTTCTTGGGAACTATAACTAGTTCAAAATGTCAAAACATTCACCAGAGCCATAAGTCACTTTAATGGTCCGCATTCTGCATGAATATTTTTCTAAATTTCACCTCGTTTTCTTTCTAATATGTAATTTTTACCATTTGCAATATTATATAGCATACCAAACATGACTATAATGGCAAACTGAACAGGCTATGACCGTTCATCCTTCCTCTGAATGCCAAGGTTTGCTTTATCTTTCACTTTTTCCTCCACTCTTCTTCATGGCGAGGTTTCTCTTCTGTCTACTACTATTATCACCAGTATTTCCTGCTGCTGCTCTCTCAGTTTCTTGCCATGGTTCCTATATTTATCCAGTTTTCAAACATGCTACAATTTATCCATCTATCCAGACTATGTGCTACCCTCAGTTACATGGGCATTTGCCTGAGGTTAACTATTGTCCATTGACGATTAAAAATTTCAAAAATAAGAGCTCAACTGAGATAAAACTTCCACAGCTAGCACAACAAAAGCACAACAAAGTGATAAAAAATAATCACCTTCATTATACTGTGACTCCTTTCTCCTCAAATATTTTTTTTATACTGTGACTCATTTCTTCATGAGAAGGCTTACTTTTGGGACATTGGCAGCAAGATTGTTCAAAACAGCTGCCATAAAACCCAAAGTACTTCTCGAGAAATCCATGGATGTTAGAGCATAGCTCGGTTGAACCCACCAAACGTTGGTATGTCAAGTTTGGTTGTCATATTTTAGTGAATCAAAACTCATCTGAGAGTCACTTGTTTATGTAACTAGAGACAACTTCGTATAGGTTAGACTAGAAAGTCTAGGTTTATGAGACATACAAGTATTACTCGAAGACCTGAAGAATGTGAAGAAGTAACAAGCTACAACGACGACATCATCCTTCCTATTAAGGTTAGTACTATTTGACTTGAACTGTTTCATTCCTAATGTATCTTTCAAGTCGTGCTATATTGAAAACATAACTGCGAAGCTGTGAATGATTATACTCTAGTAGTGAGACATGATCACATGATCATAGTATTAAGGAATTAGGATACGAAGTATAATGCTTATCTTTTGAACCTCGTATATATATGACATCGACATAATCGTATGAATGCTCTTGTGATTATGTGTATGGGTAAAGGTGAAGATTTCATCCTAGGAAATAATGTTTACATTTTTTTAAAGGAAGTACATTCATGAACTTGTTTTATGAATCAAAAGAGAAATCGTTAGGCTTATTGGTATTGTTATTCATTGCATATATTTGGATTACCAATATGTGTGAGTTAGTATAACTGATCATAACTTGTTATGTATCTTGGTATAACTAATCACAGTGCCTGACTTATGATTTGGTATGACTTTTATTAGTGTAATCGATCCGAAGTAATCACCTGAGATGGTATGATCGATATTTGTAATTGGTGTGACCGATCCTAGTAATTGGTGTGACCGATCACAAAAGAGTTGTGTAATCGATCCTTGTAATTGGTGTAACCGGTCCTAGTAATTGGTGTAACCGGTCCTAGTAATTGGTGTAACCGATCTAGGTAATTGGTGTAACCAATCCTAGTGACTTGTGTAACCGATCACAAGTAATACCATGAGTATATGGTAACCGGTCCTGGTAATTGATGTAACCGATCCTGGTAACTGATGTAACCGGTCCCAGTAAGCATATTGAGGTAGAACCGATCCTTGTGTTTGGTAAAACCGTAAAACAATTATTAGTGATTTGATAATTGATCAATCACATAGTTGTCTTGGAATACAGATGAACCAATTCTAAACTTGTTTGGAAGTGTGGTATAATCGATTCCAAGATTGTAAATATGAAAGAGGATTTACAAAGAAAAGATGTCAACATACTTTGAACATGATCAGTAACTCTTATCTTTTATTGTTCAAAGATATTCCTTAATTACTCAAGGAGATCCCAGTCGGAAATAAATTAAGAATCTTTTAATTAAGGTTGTTAGTTTTATATGTTTTAATTACCAGCAATTAAATGCATATCTCTAGAAAATAAAAATTGGTAATGTGCATTTACTAATTGGAGATTTTCTATTGAGAGATTTAGGAAAATATTGGACAAAGCATTTCCAGGAATTATGAAAACCGATTTGGGCATTTATTGCATATCTTGAGAATATTTGGTTTTGGAAATTCTTTGTTGTCCAAACATCCTTGGTCTATAAATACCCAAGTTTGCATTTCTAGCAAACTATCTTAAGAGCCAGGCAAACTTCATCTTTTTGTTGTTTCTGGTGGAGCCGTCTATCCGGAGAGGAAAGTACCCTAATTAGGCGAAATCTCTTAAGACCACTCGTTTAAAGACTTCCGTGGGATCAAGAAGCTCTACGAGTACCATTGGTGGGAAACTAGATAATTGCAGTTTATTTTAGTTTTCGATTGATTTGATTGACTAACGGTTGTTGAACTTTGATTGCACTAGTTTGTTTATTCTTGAGAACCTTCTCTTCTGATATAAGATTCACTCAAACTAGATCGAAGTGTAGACGGAATCTTTAGAACTGTTTGTAGATCTAAAGACATCTTGTGATAATCCATTGTTAACAGACTCCGTTCTGTGGGTGATTGATCACAAGAGATTCAAGTGGTGTTGTGCAGGTGTTTATTGAAGATTAAAGAAGATTTGAAGACAAAGAAGATTTCTTATTTGGTTTTTATATCTTTGGGTGTGCACAAACCTTGATCGGCTGGGATCCAACTAGAATCAGATTTATTCGATTGATTAGTTGTGTAAGATAGACATCACCTTATAGTTTCTTGTTGGAATCTAAATTGATTGATTGCAAATCTAAACTCTGCTACTTCGGTAGTTGTTGGATAGATTGATCTAACCAGGCAAAGGAGTTTATTTGTTAAACGGAAGAGCCTTTGCATATGACTTGAGATATCTTCATCTGAAAGAATCAAGAGAGTTGTTAACAAACAGATTTGTTGTTCCTTTACTGTTTGGAATACGATCCAGATGGAATTGTTCCAGTGCGTGCACTTATTGAATGTCGGAAGCGCAGGGATACTGAAGAAACTAAGTGGAAGGGTTAGTTGCTTGGTCTCAACTATACGAAGTTGGTTTAGATTTTGTATAGCGGCTTAATTCTGATAGTATTCAATTCTAGACTAGGTCCCGGGGTTTTTCTGTATTTGCGGTTTCCTCGTTAACAAAATCTTGCTGTGTCATTTACTTTTACTTTCCGCAATTATAATTGTTGTTATTATAATTTAAAGTAAATTACATAAACGTTAACGCCGTATTACTTGATAGTGATCCTATAGAGTTTGGTTAAGTCCGAACCTATTATCAAGTAATCACACTTTGATTGTTGTATTGTCTCGATCTCGTATCCATAGACGATCACACAAAGTTTGAATACCGATTTGTAGTATTGTCTCGACTATGTCCATAGACAATCACTTTCGGTAAGAGGACTTATAGGTGGATAATTTAAAGATTGTGGTGTATTTAGGTACCCTCGTCTTTTCAATAGAGTATATAATAAATGGTGATCAGACATAGAGTTCATATGCATGAAAATTATCTAAGAACTTCAAGAAAATTTTGAATAATGTCATATACCTTATCCGGGGAATACTTTCTATTTGCAACAATATGGATTAGTCGTATTGCTGACTGAAAAGGACAAAAAAACAGTAAAAGTTCCAAAAAAAATAAAACAGAAGGAACTACAATATGCATTTAAACTGGTTGGTCAAGTAATATGTAACCACGTATTAGTAGCATCCATATATAACCCAGCCATTTGCAGGAACCTAACTTTGAAAATTTTAACCATCTAAGAAAATGGATATATGCACCCTACCCACGTATGCAGTATATCAGTATTCTATAGTTATTAGTGTTCACATGATTTCCCATCTTATGTATTATTATTAACATCTTACGTACTATCGGAAATTGCAACAACACATTGTTGCAGTATCAGTATACACATTAATTTATTTAGCACTCGAATCATCTCATGTAATACCAAAGGAAATTGTGGCAACACGATGTTGACTCCATTGGCTCTATACTTCAACAAATTTAACTGTAACACAAAGCAGTTTAATGTAGAGTAACCATCATGGGAATTCCTGTGAGAGAGCAATGGGGAAGGAGGAAGGAGAGGATTTACTTACTTCACGACGTAGGCACCACCAACTTTTACTTTACCGCAGCCTTTGCATCCCTATATCAACACTGCCTTCCTTATTACCAGTATACTGCAAAAGTTACCAAATCGATTGATATCAATATAACAAAATCTAGAATTTTATCTCAAAACAGACTTTTTTTAGAAGCTAGCCCCAGCTTTTGTTACCATGGTTTGAAATTTTTTGCGTCCCGTTGGTAGCATGACAACAGATATCTAAGAAAATGGTAAAAATGACCAACATTCCCTTTGGAAGCATATGACAACATATATCTAAGAAAATGGTAAAAATGACCAACAGTTGATAAGCACGAAACACAACAATATCGAGCAGTACATGAATACAACAAATGCTACATAACAATTCATAAAAATTTTAAAAATAGCAAATGTCATGGTTCCCTTATATGCCTATCACAAACAAAAAAAATCATAAAATAAGCTTTGAGAAATGTACTAATTATACAACCCTTGCAAGAGATTTGATGGAGAACAGTAAAACATCTGATCCTCTCGACCTTCTCTATTGCCATGCAATTGATTTCAGATGTTAATAGCCTTGAAGGGTATCTTTTTGAAGATGCTAGCAAGCAAATTACGATGACAACACCATTGTTTAATAGTGACAGTCAATTAAGGACCGTAGAACAAAAAAACGAATAGTTGTAACATTTTAGCTAATACTGTAATACATGTCGTAAATGGTAACTGCTTAAGCTGACTGGAAGTTCCCTATCAACAGTGAAAACGACTAATATAGTAATACGTAGTTATTGATTGGGATTACCAAAAATACGTTAGGATTACAGACTCCATTTTTAAGCAAGGAATCCCAAGCCTAGGATACAAAATTGACACCCAAGAGGAGAAATCAACAATGTTACCTAGTGCAGATCCCCATCACACAACCTACAATTAGTTGTAAACATAAAAATGGAAAATAAACCAATGTAATGTTGAAAGAATAAACTTGATTTGGATTAATCAAGAATATTCTAGAAGGCTTAATTAGTAAGAAAATGTAAAATAAATGTGACAATGGAGTATTCTGGAACAAGTATTAGACTAGAGAAATCTAGAGTCAAAGTACGCAATTAAATGTAAAAGAAATGTAAAAAACTAGAGTTTTCTAGAGTAGGTCATACGCTAGAGAGTTATGGAAGGTTCTAGACCTTATAGAGGTCGGTCAATCAAAGCCTATAAATAGGTATCAGCTGTAACCATTTGAGTTGTAATCGAGTGATATCTCAAAGTGAGGTATAAGGTCTATAAGTGAGTGAATACCCGAAGTGAGGTATAGGTGATAAAGTGTGAGAAATTGAAGTGAGTCTTGTAAGGTCTGTACGACCACAATTTTGAGAGTGAAATAAAATTATCATTTCATAAACCATAGTCGAGTGTTTGTGAGCGTGTTTACTCAAATTCAATACCCATTTAGCCTTCAACCCCAAAATCATTTCCAACATGTAAAAGGAAAAAGATAAAGAAATAAGGAATCAAACCTGATAGTATAGTCTCTTTCCTCGATCGATTATTGGATGCCAATAAAATGCTATCTAAATGCCACCTTTAGATTTTGCAGAACTCCATATATTCTGACACCTGCAATAAGAAATAAAGGTAACCCCTATATAACGCCAAATAAGCAACGACAATCTTTTGCTTTACCATAGATTCACAATGTTGGTCAGCAAGTTACCATCAGGAGGCGGATATGTATACCTATGAAATCATATTGTTGCAATGCTATACTAAATAAAAATATTTGATGTATTCAATCATTAGCTGTTAGTAGTGATGCATGGTTACATGCTGACAACTGATAAAAGGGGATACGAAAATAAGATTAGACACTCAAGGTGAGCATAAAATGGGTATTCAATACCAAGTCTAGCAGATATAGGTTATCCAATAGGCAGACAACTTGAATAAGCTTAGTTAGTTACAATTCTAGCAAAGTTGAGAGAGGTTCAAGCTTTTCTGGCTTCTCATTACCTTCTTAACAAAATTAATAATGTCAAGGGTAACACTGTAAAATCTTTTTCAGCTTCTTTGCAATAGCTTCTTATCATATTTCACAGGACCGAAGCACATAAAAAATAAATACTGTAAACATAAGTAATAAAGTTTGTGATACTGCAAATCCAATAGGAATGTAACAAAGGCTACCTTCCAGCAAAAAACTTCAGTTTTGTATATGTTGCTGGTTTGTCGATGTTTAGGATCCAATTGAGCTACATGGATCCCAGCATCCAAGTTCATCTCTCCACCTACTTCTTAACCCTATAAATGCAGATAACTCAAATTAGATATTTGAGGAACACTATATTAATAGACCTGCATATAATCTATATGAAATTTAAGACCTGCTATTAGACCGTTCCAAGAAGAACCTCTAAAGAAGTGACTAAAATATCCCAATTACATAGCTAAAAAATTCGAGATAACATGAAATTAGATAACCATTTCAGTGAACGATAAGGAAATTACCTTGCATGCAAGCTAATATCTTTCTAATATCTTACCCTAAAGTCTTATTACCCATTTAATGTTTTTTGCTCGCAGTATAAACAAAGTTTTCCAAGTTATTATTAACTTTTCAGTGCACAACCAATCACTTAAATAAGCAAATCTAGCAAATTCGTAAAACAAAATTTCACACACTAAAAGTACCCAAAAAAAGGGGGTAATGAGTTAGGGGAACACGACGCATGCCTGTAAAAGAAAGAAGAACGATAACAACACCAATAATTATTTTTGTGGAGATGGATGATGTGAGGAATAATGGGTTTTACTGCATTTGGAATAATGGGTGGTTAATGGCTTAATGCCTTCGAATGGTGATTTTGGTTTGTAAGGGAAACAAATAAAGGGAACCCTTGATTATCTTTTGCACTTCGGAGCACTTTTAGTGGAATATCAACCGTCGACCGGTTAAAAAAGATACAAAAACCTGTATTATAAGACCGAATGTTGCCAAGAGCATACTCAAAATCACACAAAAATACTAAAACCGATAATCAATCAATTCAGCAGGTAAAACAGACATATTTGATCACCCTAGATGTTAAAAAACATATTTGATCACCCTCAATGAACACATATTTGATATATCACCCTAGGATATATCAAATTAACTTGAATGGTGGTAGGTGATCAAAATTAACTTGAATGATATATGAAAACCAAAATTTAATGGGACTTATTAGAGTTATGGGTACAGCCATAAAGACTTATAAACCCAAGATGCAATGTAGAACAATCTAATATGCATAAGAAATGAGATGCTTATTCGTCACTTAATTTGGTAACAATCACTCATTCACAGATTTAGAATTCTAGACAGCTAGGAATCAACAAAAAAATCAATTGAACATAATTGAATTACCTAAGATGTTTATAACTGTGATGATTCTCTGAACCTACAATAGAACAATAAAATTATCAGTCAACAAAGTCCAGAAACCCAAAAAAAAAATCAATACACAGTCATAAACAAAATTGACTTACCTAAGATGTTTAGTACTTTGATGATTTTCTGAGTACAACAATCGAAACCTATAATAATAAAACAATAAAATTATTAGGAACTTAAATTGAAAAATCAAACTATCATTGGAAGAATTAACTAAAAAAATAATTGGCCGTGTAATTTCTCTGATGACCTACCAAATCGATGCGACTGAAACATGGTGAGATGATGACCTCATCTAGGGTTTATGTAAGGATGCTGTTGCATGTAACGTATGAGGAAATTGTTAGTTGTTTTTTAAAGAAAATCGTTTTTGTTTCCTTAAATCAGAGGAGCGATGTAAGAAGAGAAGACTAGGGGAGGGTTTTGAAACGGAAGAGCAGGGAGATTGATTCCCTTAATTAGTGTTGATATTATTGGAATTGTAATGATTTCGTAACGGACGAAGAGGATAATAATGAATGGGTTGATCTGAGCGGTTTGATGTGGGCGCTAAACATGGGTTGATTCTTAACCACGATTTGTCTCTCAACTTTGAAAGCTAATTAGAGAAAATGACGGTCGTCAATAGTAAAAGAACACCGACCCAGAACCGTCGGATCAACAAAAACACATTTGTTTTTGTAAGAATGATATGGTGTGGAGGGAGTATAAAATTGCCAAAGGTAAATGGTTCGCATCCATTCCAGATTGAGGTACAGACAGCATACAGGCTCTTCTAAAATAAACTTCTTTCTCGAAAAATAAATAAGTAAAATAAAAATAACACCTATACATCAAAGCCCAATAAAATGCCCAACATTGGTTGTTATGGAATTCTTTTAGGCTATCTTTTATTTCAATCGCTCATCATACATAATGGAAAATGAAGAAAACATACGACTTCGGATGCCCTTTTAGCTAGGATCATAAGAATATCGAATGCTGATACTCATAACTTATGCCAGCAATGAAAGATAAACACAATTTGAAAGAATTCTGGATTGAAGAGAGAAAATATGACTAATGAGCCAAACCAGATGGAGGTACAGGTACACCTTTAGATGGTCCAGATGGTGGTACACGGCCTTTAGGATGCATCACAAATCTTAGCTTTCCTTCTTGTTTATCAAGACCATCTTCAGATGGAGGTACAGGTACACCTTTAGAGGGTCCAGATGGTGGTACACGTCCTTTAGGATGCATCACAAATCTTAACTTTCCTTTTTGTTTATCAAGACCAGCTTCAGATGGAGGTACACCTTTAGAAGGTCCGGATGGTGGTACACGGCCTTTAGGATGCATTACAAATCTAAACTTCCCTTCTTGTTCATCAAGACCAGCAACATCTGAGGAAATAGTTGAACAACTAGAATAACTAATGAAGAAGACTAAGATGAAAATTAGGATTATTGTTTGTGACCTATGTAGTTGAACAAGAAAATTCGTAGACTATTTTTTCTGTTGATTGTTTTTCTTCTTTATCTTCAAAATTATTTATACAATTTTTTCAAATTTATAAGGTAAAAGCCTAACATCAAATGTAGAAGATTTCAATTTGAATCTTCTGATTTAATATTAAAACCCTAGAAGCGGAAGTACTTCTGCACGGAAGTGCGGTTTGGTGATCATTTAATTTAGAAATATCTTCTGAACAAATAATTAAGGAGAAAATCTCCTGGTCTTTAAATCTTCATTAGAGTAAGTAGGTTAACAAATATGGATTATATCTAATATTGTAGATGAACTTGTGTTGATTTTGCATTAATAAAAGCAAAGATTTAAACAAAATCATTGTCAAATCAAACAGTAATTATTAAGTAAGAAATAACATTTTATCCTAAGATTTCTTTAGGGACATGCATGCATGATCACATTCATGACCAGGGTTACTAGATTTTGCATTAATAAAAGCAAAGATGCATGTCCATGCAATTTGTATCCTTTAAAGCCAAGATTTCTATCAATTCCGAGCTCACATGATACAAATTACATGGACATGCATGATCACATTCATCATTCATGACCAGGTTACCAAGATTCTCAGAGTTTATTGGTAAACGCCGTAAATGGTATCCTTAAATTCCAAAATCTCTTGTAGAAAAATGTTTAAAAGTATAAAATAGAATTTATATAGGTACATGATTTTTTTTTTGTTATTTTTCGTCCGCAGGTATAAAAATTCGTTAAAAAAACTTATGGAGTGAGCGAAACACAAAAAAAAGAATTTACAGACAAAAGAACTTATCCCAAGTAACTAACAATATACTCCCTCTGTTTTTAAAAAAGTGATACTTTCGCTTTTTCATTTTAGCCTATATCTCTCTTTTTTTTAAACGGAGGGAGTATGAACCAACGAAAGTTAAAGATGCATTCTATAGAATATGTTTCTTGTTGTTATCGAGCAACTAATGCACCCTGAAGTTCTTACCGCAACGTAAGCGCGCCGCTACTTTCCACGTTCATTTTTCTTTGGTTTACATTTAAATTTTACCACAACTACTTCAACTATGAATGTGCAAATATTGGATTGATGCGTCACATGGTGGTCATACCACCTAAATTAGATGATAAGGGGCAGCCACTGCATTAGTATCCCCTGCTTCCCGTACATAAGCAGCATCTTTGGGAGTCTATCGGCACCTTCCGCTGTACAGCATCTGCTTATAATAGTTCTCGGACAATGGCTTTAATATTGATCGAAGCCACAAGGCAGACTAGAATTCACAAATGCGCCTAAATTGTGATTGTGAATCTATAAGTCCGTGAAGGTTTTGAAATTTGACACCATGTATAACGTGGATGATGATTATCTAGGTGACTGGTGACATACTGTTTGATATCCGACAAAATCTTGAAACAGAAAAAAGTTACCATATCCATATTGTTGTTTTTCCACCCAAAACTTGAGATATGGATCAAAAGTTTGGAACAAGAAACAAGAAAGAAGAAGAAAGTGAATGCTTCCAAAATCTGAAAAAAGCAAGAAAAGCAGGGGAGAAAAAGCCTGGATTCAGGAAACGTAAATCATTTTGTGTCGTCAACTGAGAATGAAATTTCCATACAAAGCCATCATCATTAAAGTGTGTTTATCCTTTAGTAACACACTTTTTGTCCAAGTAAAAACCATCAAAGTCAAAATTACACGATTATTAATTCACATCGTATCGTGAAATGCTGAAGCAGACAGATTTCTTTTTATTCCGACTTTTGAGATTAACTTTATGCTAATGGAGAAGCAGAAACACTCACATAGAATAACACTCCGCTTACCAAATAAATTCTTAATAATTTTGTGCCAGTTTGATTATCCACTGATCTTACAAGCTTATTAGTATTTTCTCATAAGAAAGAAATTTAGAGATAATATTACCGGTTTTACTAAACAAATACTCATTCCGTCCCACTATTAGTTGACCTATTTGTTTTTAGATTTTGTCTCATTAATAGTTGATTTTATATCATTTGATACCCATGTTTATATTCATTATGTAGGTGTTCTAAAATGTTTTTCAATAATATAAAATTTACGAATATCCGTAATATAGTTTGAGAGATAAATTATTTTTAAATTATACTACTAGGTCAACTAATAATGGGACGGCGATAGTAGTACATGTTAAAACACTATAGACTGCAAATGACGCAGTAGAGTATAATATAAGGAAGTAGTAGATGTTAAAACACTTAAGACTGCGAATGACGCAGTAGAGTATAATATAACTAGATTACATGGTTTGTACAATTAAAACAAAAAAGATACAGGTTTGATTACAAATGATACGAATTGATTACATTACTAGATTAAAATGATGGAAGAATACCTTTAATAAAACACATCCATACACAACCACTACTTTAATTACAAATTAATCAAACTTTAATTGATTCTCTGTAACTTAAACTAATTGGAGGTCGGTGACGATGTTGTGGACGAAGAAGGCCAGAATTCTGCGTTCTTTACCTTTGAGACACTAGTGAGGACTCCCAGTGGCGTTACATCTCCGGTGACCGTCACTTTTTTGTTCGCAAAATCTATATTAAAAGATGTCACCCCTGGAAACCAAAAAAAAAATCAATCAGTCTTGCAAAAAAAATTGATTATACTATAGGTTTTGCAAGAATTTATACAGTAGCAAATTAGCGAATATTAGTTGTACCTTCCATTCTAGAGACATGTTTCCTGACTTTAGCTTCACATCCCTTGCAGTGGAGGGATACCCTCAAAACCACAACCTAACAAAAAAATTCATGCCAAGATAATTAGTGATATGTCCATAACAATCGAAATTTGGAACAAGATTGCTACTTAGAGAGAGATGTTACCTGATGAGGAGCCGGTAGTAAAGCAGGAGATGAATCTCCTGAAAACTTACTGACAGACCGAGTTTTCAAAGACCGTTGGTCGTTGTGATCACGATGAACCAACACCTGTGATTTTAATGACGAAGATGATTGTTCGTGACGTGCCAGAGCACGCGTTCTTGATGGCGATGGTAGTGGTTCATGATGAGGTACCAAAGCGCGATTTCTTGATGATGATGATGATAATCGTGGTTGTTCTTCATGATGACGAGGTACCAAGGCGCGATGTTTAGATAATGATGATGATGATGACAACCGTGGTTGTTCTTCATTATAAACAGGGGTTGACCTTACTGAAGACGGTTCGTCAAGAGGTACCAAAGCCCGTGACCTTGACAGTGGTGGTGGCGATGACTGTGGTTCATTAAGATAATGAACCAAAGCGTGCGCAGACCTTATAGAAGGACGTTGACGGCGAGGAACCGAAGCCGAAACGGGCATGTCCATTTCGGCTGAGTACTGATGATCGTCAAGGAAAGTAGTGTCACTCAATAAGCATCTAGAAGAGTCAAGAAGACTATTTTCATGCCCATGACTGATAGTTGGCTTGGTATATGTCTTCTTACTAGTACCAGTGGTACCACTGGTACTGTGGTGGTGATGAGCAGTAGTAGTAGTATTAGTAGTCGTGGTGAGAATTCTAGTACTCCCTCTTCTTCTCGATCTTCTTGATCCATTGTCTGCCGATGATCTTACGTGCGAATCACCACGACGATGTTGGTGATGATCAAAGGGTCTTCTGTTGCCGCCGAGATGATGATTACGAACCATGGATCTTTGATCCATACTTGAACATATTGCTGTTGAAGCTGAAGATGAACAGAAAAGATCAATACCTTTCATTTTTCTCTCTGGCTCTAAAATAACTTTTCTACAACTGAAACAACAATGGTTTGTGTTTTTAAGGAAAATGCATTTGGTGTAAGCTAGAAATAAAAATTCAAATGAGCTCACTTTGATGTCCTTTTAAGCTAGGAATCTGGGTGGGTAGTTTAGTTCTTTGACTGATAAAGTAGCAGTACTGAGCTAGGTCCCAGTGCCACCTCCAGTAGGAAGTTGCTGTGTGCCACGATTTTTTTCTATGCCGCTCTTTAAAGTAGTTGCGTGAAATATCATTTTGCTCTTGGTCGGTCATTAGGGATTAACAACGGTGCACGGCACTTGGAAAATTCTCCTTCCTGGTACGCTGAGAAGATATCCCAATATTAAAGAATTCTGGTTTAAACTGTCATCAATAGATGCATTTTCTTGGATGCTTATTTCCTTATAAAAGAATGAGAATGATATTACTTTTCTTTTCATATACTATAATATATAGTTCATTATCCATGTTTTGATCTCATCTTGTGTTTGAACATGTGGTTTGATCTGATCCGTTCTACACTAGTTTTGTATTCGCATCATCTTCTTTTTCTCTGAACCTTCTCTTTATATTCGTTCCAGCTAGAATAGTACAATAGAAATTCACTTTGTTTTCCAATCACGCGTCAAAAGACGTGGGCCTCTAATTAGTTTGTAAACTAACACCAAATTAACCGTAACCGTACTATGGCACATTGTTTGACACAATTTCTTATTCAAGATGCATGTGGAAAAAATCAGAAAAAATAAAATAAAATAAAATCTTAGTAATCTTTGAAGGGCAATGGGACAATGGCCCTCCTAATGACTGCTGGCCACATTTCTCTCACAAGCCCTTTCACTGGTTTTTCCCATAACAGGACCGAACATACTAGCAGGGGGGGAATTTCCAGTTAGCCACCAAAAGGTTGGTGGCCACAAAATCAGTTATACCAAGAACAAATCTAATTAGAGTTAAAAAAATTGTTTGGTTTAAGACTTATTAAGTAGATCTCCTAAACAATTTTTTCCTTGAGAAGAAATACAAACTGAACTTTTTTTAGAAAATAAAATATAAACAAAAGATGTCGATCGGGAGAGACCCCAAGTCTTCGTTGTAGTCAATCTTTAGGGTCTAAAGGCATATCCATTGTCAAACAAGAACAAATAGAAGAAGAAGAAGAAACATTATCTACCTCTTTTTAAGTAAAGAGGGAATAAACAAATTTAAAGTGAATATCTCTTTTTTTCGGGACCGCCCTTAAAGTGTTCACTTGACTATTTAGCTAGATATATATACTTGGGAACAAAAAAATAGATTATCAAAATTTAAATAAATAGGGGCCTATTGATATTCTTCAATGAAGGTGGTTTAATTAGTTGTGCATATACTACTTTAAATCTATGATCATCATGAGTTACTGAATTATTAAGGAATAAAATGGTACCTTTAGTTATCTATTCGGGTGGCATTTGACGAATGGTGTTGGTTGGATAGTGGTGGAACTAAAACCTTTTACTTTCCCTTTGCTTTTGCAAAAGCCTGTGCCCAAAAATGTGGTATCAATCAAAAGCACGGGAAGAGAAGGAAGATTTGACATGTAAACCCCATGAAAGCATGAATTGATAGACTAGACTAATTGATACCAATGGCAGTGTGACATACAGAACTAGTGACCTAATAGTGAATCTCTAAGCTTTGGGTTCCAATGTCTTCTATAATGACAACACCAACCTCCTTTCGCCCATAGTGCTGGAGAGATGGTAGGGAGATCTACTCCCACTAAGAGTGTGTTTGTTTTTTGTTAATTCGGCGTCTGAATCTAACTCGGCCCGAGTCAGATGTCAGACCGCTTGTTTTTTATTTTGAGTCAGATCTGACACGCGATCTGACTCAGACCTAATCCCTGACTTGGACCATTTGAGTCAGGGAATAAATACCCCTGATTCAAAAGATAAACATATTGAGTCAGATCCAGATGAGTCAGGTGATATCAGTCGGATTCATACGACTCAAATGAATCGGGAAAAAAAAACGAAGTATAAGATGGAGTCCAACTGGTTTGATGTGTTCAGGGGAATTAGGCCTGTATTCTGTATCAAAAAGAAAAAACTAAAACAAAAAATCTCTAATGACGAACCTTAGATTTATCTATAGATGTGTCATGGAATTCTGTTAACAACTTTGGAATTGTATATATGGAGCGGATACTTTTGTGAGGGTTCGTATGATTGAATATGTATGCATATTTTGGTAGTTGAAGTTGGTAGGAAGAGGGAGAGCTGAATGTTTGCTTTCATCATTAAAAGGAAATTTCAATTGACAGTGGTCCATGTAATTGCTTGTGATATATGTGAAATTGAGTATATGGTACAGTACATTCTAGTGACACCCATGTTGAAAATTTCATATGGGGCTGATGAATCATAATTGAGGGCACTGTTCCTGATAAACCATATTGCACTGGTATCGTATATATGATTCCATTGGCAGGTTCCACTTCATGTAAATGTGCAATATAATGCCCCTATCTCTATATCTCCAAAAATATTTTTGATGTTATCTGTGATAATTGGAGTTTATCAATCAATTAGTGGCAATTGCCACCCAAAAAATCAACTAATGGAAATTAGGATGTATAGGTGGATTTTGAGCTTGGCTTACAAGTTAAGTTTGTGTTGGATCTCTTGAACATATACAGGCACATACGCTAAGCTTGTCTGCATCTACCTTAACCCATGCGCACTATAAAACCCACGGTCGAACTTACATTTTTATTTTGGGAATATTATACCTATGCTAGTGGGATCTATTTATCCACTGAACCCATGAGCTAGGAAAAATCATTCTTAAAAGAGGAAAATGGTAAGAATAAACTGAGAGGCCAATGTTTTGGTTTGTTTTGAACCATCGGAAACATGATGTGTTTTGAACTTTAGGGGATTCGCTGTTTTAGTAAAAGAAAATGAAGAAATAATCTCATTTTGAAACTGATCCTCACGATATTTTGAAGTGTTTTTTCAGAAATGTCCATCAAATGAGTCTAAAATAAGCCTTTAAGGTACCAGACTATCAGTTATTAAGCATGCTGTATACAAATGGTGTATTTTTCCCTATATATAAGAAGAATAAGACTATATTGATTTGTTTCCGCTGCTAATATTTTTCTAAGGCAGCAAAAGATAAAACTCTTTGTTGGATGAAGTAATAAACACTCAACAGTTGGAAAAAAGAAGGTAATAAACACTCACACTTTAGCGAGATGTTGGATAATTTTTAAGATGCTGGGGGGAATTGAAACTAGTCAACTAAGAACGTTGAAGAGGAAATTATTTGTATCCAATAAAGAGATATAGTGGTCTCTGTGAATGGTTTAACTCGATGCTCAATCGTTAGCGACCCAACAAAAAGAGATATTAGGTAATGCTAGTGATAGACGCATTTATGTGTCTATTTTCATCTCTATTGTGTATATTGTTAGTACCCATTTTTGTACTTATTTTGGTATTTTATCCCTTTGTAGGTGTTTTTGGAGAAATAGGCTTTTGCGGCGAAATTGGCTCAAAAAGTTGTTAAAGACACCTGGAAGGACATTTGCTATTCGGACTCTCATTTTGGATAAGGGGTAACCCATTTCCAAGCAGCTACTAAACATAGACCGGGACTGGATAGGGGGAGGTCACTTTCTTCTCAAAATTCAAATTCTATTTTTGGCGGGAAAATATAAACACATTCTGGCAGTTTTGGTGGTAGTGATTTGGAGGAGTTTGAGGTCGATTAAACCTCTGATTTTCATATAGTAGACTCCTTATGGGTCTAGGAATCTAACATGGGTGTTGAAATCGATTAAACTGGGCTCAATCGACGGATTTTTATCTCAACAGCAAAATATGGAAAGCCACGTGTGTGACCGATTTTAGGAAATTTTAGAGAGATTAAAGGCAAGATTTTCTTCCCAAAGCTTGATATCTATCTAAGGAAGAGTTTAGAATCAAAAGGAAAGATCAGATACGCGTGGAAATTCTAAAACAAGAAATTGCCGCAACTTTGCCGTGAAGAGAAAGAAAAAGATTTCGGAAGATTTTGGAGAGATTTAATTGGTCTTTTTGATATAAATAGATTGTTTGGGTCATATATAAGGGGTGTCGAGAGTTTGGGGGGTTGAGAAGGGCTGAGGAGTGAGAAATCAAGACGAACAGAAAGCTACCTGCTGCTGTTTTCTGCTGGTGCGGAGCTGAAGAACACGAAGAACATAAGACGCACAGGGAACAGTCGCGAAGAACACAAAGAACTTCGACCCACATCAAACCGTCGCAGAAGCAGTCTTATATTCAACTACGAAATCCTTTTATCGTTTACGTCTGTACTTGCTTAAGATATTCAGCGACTTCTATCTTCCTTGCAAAAGGCCTTCTATAACTACAGTTCATTCTCTTCAATAAAAACACCTATTCAGCCATGCGTTATTATTTTGAGCATGTTTTCACCATGAAGAACTAAAACCCAACATTGGGACGACGGAGGGAGTCGATTTTCATCATATGGTAAATTTAATTTATTCTTTTTATGACTTTTGTATTAATTTAAAATTGAAATATGATTTGAATTAATTAGTTGTCATTTAATTTGATGATGTATGCTTAGCTTAAATGTTTTGATACATCATGCTTAGGATTTACAACTAATCTTTTGAGAATCTACAAAATAAGAGTCACCATATCATATTTTATTTGGGTTATAATTGTTGAGAATAAATAAATTGAACCACATGCATGAGAATTGGCCAAATCCTTAGTCCCAATACCTCTCGCCCATTGTTTATAATTTTTGTTTATATATTTTTATTAAATTTAAAAACTCGAATCTTCACAAGTCCGAGTTGAACGAACTCTACTTATCACTTTTTACAACAACATAAAACCCACATCAGCTAGGCCAAATAACTCAATATAGTGATTGGTGATGTTAAAAGCAGAATTTGGCAGATTTGAACGATATTAATGTTAAATGTAACTAAGCATCCTTAGCCCGGTTCAACATATTTTGGTACGTTAAGATATCAGTATGATAGATGAAAGTTGAGGCTAAGTTTTAATAAAATTTTCGATTGATTATGTTTTGAATTTGATTTACGGGCCCAGTTCGTCCTTTACTTGAAACATTAGTGTTAAAACATTGTAATCATAGTTGGTTTTTCTCTCATTTTTAACAAACCTTCATTTTCTAGTGTCGTTCTTTCATAAGAGTCCAAAATCAACTCCTTTCTTACATATAACCATCTCTGTGATCCAAAAGTCTAAAACCCGTTAGTAAACCACTAGTTAACAGAGAAAAATATCTATTTAATTTTTGATTGAGTAACTAACTCGTTTGGAAAAATTTATACTTATACTTCATGGGGAAAAAAGAAAACAAAAAAAAAAAACTGTAAAAACTCTCTTCCAGAACCAGCCGACCTTCAGCTGTTTTAAGTACTCATCCCAAGTCCAATATAAGCCAGCCTCAAGTAAGAATGCAACTATGAATACCGGTGTTCCATCTTGTTTAGTAGGATTCTCACTAAATGAAAAAGGTGCTGTTTCTGTAAAAGGGTGTTTTGGAATAAGTTTAAGTTCAGTTTTTGCTTTTGGGATACAAGTTAATCCCTCCGATTCTGTAAAAAGAAATACTGTTGCTTTTCATTTTAATCTAAAAATATGTCAAACTGAAAAAATTATAATATCTCTTTTTAGAGAATGGAAGGAATTTATTTTTATTTTTTTGATATGATCGGCACGGAAGTTGAACCTCGAAGAAAACAGATATATTATCGTTTTTTCATTTTTACATAAAAATAGGTCAAACTGAAAAGATTATAATATCTTTTTTCGGAAAACGGAAGGAATATTTTTATTTTATTTTATGATACAATCCGCACGTGAGTCGAACCTCTGACCTATAACTTGAGAGTTCAACCTTGGCCAATAGGGCTATTCCTAGTTGGCTATTCCTAGTTGCCTAAACGGCAGGAGTATTAATTAAGCATGTATGCACTGTGTGCTTTTCTCATGGTATACAAGATGATGTTGATCTTTTTTTTATGTGGTAATATATTTCAAAGCAAAGAAAAAAAAAGAACCGTATTTGATCATCTAGTGAATATTCCTGGTAGAATTACATATGAACGATATTTTATTTTCATAGCTTCGTGATCAGATTTCTAAGAAGTTGAAAAAAATTGGATTGGTTTGTTATAAAGGATTTAAAGAGCAAGATAATTATATCGGTGGATATAGGTCTCAAGGAAACTTGCGTTTATGAGCGGAACCAGATGTTGACGAACCCTGGCTAAATTCCAGATGTCGACTAATATCCCTGGATAAATTCCTGGACTAGTTTGAACAAGTTATATTCTTAACGGTTTAAGATATGGAAGTGTTTAATATATACAAGTAATGCTAAATAGATATTAGATGTGAAATGAAATAATTCTTGAGTAATATTTGGGGAAAAAATATTTCTCAAATTAAGTTTCGGAATACTGAAGGATGACGATTATAAATAGTAAAATCAATAATAAGGGACCCTTCAAATTTTTATCCTCACATTATCTCACATTCTAGCTAGGCGTAGTTTTTATGAATAAAAACAAAATGATATTGGATTTGAAGCTAATATTTTAGGGATATGTTTCTCTTGCAAATAGGGTTGCACTGACGCGGACACGGTGACGCGGATGCGGACACGAACGAATTCTCAAAAAACTAGGACGCGGAGTGATAGACGCATTTATGTGTCTATTTTCATCTCTTTTATGTATAGTATTAGTACCCATTTTTGTACTAATTTTGGTATTTTATCTCTTGTAGGTGTTTTTGGAAAAATGGGCTTTTGCGGCGAATTTGGCTCAAAAAGTGGTTTTTGCGCTCATGGGAAAAAATTACTAAGGGGCACCCAAATTACTAAGGGGTGACCACTTGCTATTCGCACTCCTGGTCTGGATAAGGGGAGGTCATCCCCTTCGTTTTGAAAATGAAAAAAGGCGGGAAAGTTATTTTTAGAGAACAGATTTTTTGGTTGGAATTGTGGACGACTTTTAAGGAGATTCAAGGGATGATTTTCGTTGGGTTAACCCTGTTAAGGATAGACAGGCTTGGTATGAGTGTAGAATCGATAAAACAGGGATAAAGATCAAGTTTTTACGAAACAGAGAGTTTCGTATATTTTCGAATATTTTGGTTGATAACTGGGAGTACCGGAGGATTTTACGTGATGTATTGAGTCCTTATTCAGTCTACTGGAGAGTTTGAAAACCAAGTTGACGCGTAGAGAAGATTAAACAGGGAAGAAAAATCCCGTAACTTGTGGAGAAAAGAAAACCGAGAATATTTGTGGATTAACTCGAGAGATTTTGGGTCTGGTGGCTATATATAGGTTGATTCGAGTCATATTTGGGGGAACGAACAATTTGGGAGAGTTTGGAGAAGTTTAGAGCCTTAGAGAAGCGAAAAAAAATCAACTGGAGTCGAGTACAGAAACTTTTCTGCTGCTGCGAAGAAGAAGAACACGAAGAACATAAGACCCTCGGAGTCAGTTGCAGAGGCAGACTTATTTTCAGTGACAACGAGGTACGGTCGCATCTTCCTGCAGTCACCGAAGCCCTTCAGCAACAACTCCAACTTCTGTTTTAGACCTTCAGCAACTACAGAATCCGCTGCTTTAACACCTTTCTCCCTTTTAATCAACTTTTGAGCCATAAACATGTATTTTGAGATTATGATTAATATGAGGAGCTAAACCCCTTAGCCGAGGCGACGGAGGAAGCCAATGTTTCATGAAAAGTGGTATAATTCTATTTTAATTAATTTTTGCAATTTTTTATATGATTATTTGCATAGAACGAATATAGAAAAATTGATTTTTATTGAGTAGTTGTGAGTTGTTTTGATGGAACATGCTAGGTTTTGAAACTTTTGATGTTTCATGCTTTGTGATTACAACTATTACTTCAAAAATCTATTAGAGGAAAATATTAGAATCACTTTAAAGAAGAATATTGCATGAATATTGATTAGAGTTTATCAATTAATTGGTCAATGGTGGAATCCAGAGTCTCGGTATTTTCTTTATATTTTTGATATAATTTATTTGAATTGTTGAGTTTAATTTAAGTCTAAAAAAAATCCTTCACAAGTTCGAGAATCGAATCCTATTACCACTATTTTTACTTCAACTACAAAACACATCACGGAGACGTTATGAAATTCATAATATTTCGCACTAAAACGTATATAATATGGATGTAATTCCTCAACAATGTTAATAAATCATTGATAAATATTTTTTTTTTTTTGATACGCGAAAGCCGGACCCAGGCCCCTACCCGAACCCAGCCAGTTAGAATGGCCCCACTGCCAGACCCAACACCGCTAAACCCATTATACAACTAATTTATTACAAACCTTTACGTCGGCGGGGATTGACCCCTGACTTCCTCCTTACTGGAGTTGATAGGATACCACTGAGCTATGCTCTTTGACCCGATATAAATTTGTATAAAAGTAAGCATATACACTAATAAAAAAATTCATATTATACAATAAATTCAAGCATTATTAGTAGACATTTATATTAAAATAGTGTGTGACATATGCATATGATGTCAATGATGTGTCTGTCATGCATACGCACGCATCCAAGTGTCAGACGTGGTCAGACGCGGACACGTGCCCTTTTAGGCGCGTCCATGCTAACCAGTACATTCCGACCAAATATGATTGTATTCCGAGAAGTATAACACCACCATCTACTACTTTGAAAATGAGTCGTTGAAAATCAACAGATTTTTAACCATTGAAGTTAAAATTGGTAGATGGTGAGGTTTACTATTCCGGAATACGCTCATTTTTGGTAGAAACATAGTGCTTCGTAATAGGAACATATCCGCAAAATTTTAGTTTCAAATCCATTATTGTTTGGTTTTTGTTCACAAAAATAACGTATAATGTGTGACATAGTGTGAGAATAAACATGTAAGTAAGAGGATCTCCTCATCAATATATGCTTGCTTGGAAACCAATAAATGAAATCTTTTGGAAGGGTAAATATTTATTGTTGTATTAGTACAACTCTATATAAGCAAAAAAAAAAAAAAAAAAAAAAAAAAAAATAAAAAAATAAATAATCTTAGACTTGGACTTGGACAATCAACCAACAGTTTAGCTGGTACCAATTTCCCGAGACCGTGGTTAAATAACTCTTCTACTTTACTATGTCCACATCAACAAATTGACACTGAGGTTTCCTCCTTTATTTCTCACAAAATTGGTAATAACCCTTAAAAAAAATTTGGTGTGATAGACGACTAAAAAAATAATTGCTCTAATATCCAATAATCTAAAAGATACTTTTTTGATAACCAAATTGGGCACAATATTATCTTTGATTTTTCTACGCCGGACTAAAACACCCTCCTCCTTTTATGAATAATTTAGATTTCTCTCATCCTCGGTTGCCATCGTTAATCCATTAACTTTTTCCTTTCTCTAATATTTCTTTGTGTATCTAATCCCGTCAAATTGTGAATCAAATTAATTTCATCGAACTAGTAACAAACTAAAAAAAACACAAATCCAAGAGAATTTAAACTTGGAGATCAAGATTGTAACTGATTGAAAATTCAATCTTGCGAAATAAAATAAAGGTAACCATGTAGTACTTTCTCCGAGACGGTGTGAACAGAAGTATTAATTAGGTCGGAATCATAAACAACGTATAGGAGAGTGAATTTTTCTGTGAACGCATGGCTATTTTTGATTCGTTTGCTTGTTGTTGTTTTTTTTTTTTTTTTTTTTTTTTTGTAACTTGAAATGCATTAAAAACAGACTAACTTAGGGAGTTAGTAACCCTAACATCATTAATAATAGAGCCAACTAATGTTGGGCTATTAACTCCAACCCAAGCATTAGATTTATCTACTTCTAAAGCTTGCAAAATACAAGATGGAGGTTCACTCCTCCAATTAACAAGAGTTCGAAAAGATTTAGCCTCCTTAGCAAGGATATCAACTACATTATTTGCTAATCTAGGAATATAAAAAAAAAACTAAAAAATTCTGACAAAGGTTAAATTCTCTTTTTACTTCATCCATGATCGTCTGATTCTGCCAAGTAATTTGAGATGATTTTCGATTCAAGTAATCATAAAGGTTCTTGCAATATCCTTCCGCACTGAAGTTTGAGAATCACTCATCTGTCGCCCATTTAGCTGCCTACAACATCCCTAAAGCTTCTGCTTCTTCTAGGGATGAGGCTGTGATGGGTCCTGCCCTGCCTTGTTCGAACTTCTCTGCATCATTTCTGAAGATTAAAGAAAAACCTGCTGGTGCATTCATAGAAATCCAGATTGCATCTAAGTTGAGTTTCTTATGTGAACATCTAGGAGCTATCCATCTAGGTTTTTCCACTTTACCAGTTGAAACATGTTTGGTCGAATATTTGTCCTTGTACCAGAAGTCTAAATGTCTTTGTATTTTTAGAGCTAGTTGAGTATGTGTTTGATGATTGTTTTCAAAAGATCTGTTGCATCTTTCCTTCCATATAAACCAAACTTTTGTCATGATTATTTCTATAGGGATAATTGGGTCTTCCTTTCCTATCCAGTCTTTACAGACATTATAAATGTGATAGATCTATCAAAATTCAGATCAACCGGGAATGGCTCTGATGCCCAAACTGACTTAGCATATGGACAGTGAAGAAAGAGATGATCTATAGATTTTTGTTCCAGACATCCAAAAGTACAGTTAGGTGTTATATCCTTCATAAATCTAGATAACTTTAGATTAGTAGAAACAACATTTTGTAAACACTTCCAGGTGAAAATCTTAATTCTTTGAGATACATTTAAATTCCATAAAACTTTCCAGAAAGAGTCTGGCTGCCCTAGGTTATAATTGTTCACTGTTCTTTCGTTTAACTTGTTATACATGGATTTGACTGTGAATTTTCCTGAGTAGCCATCTAAGAATATCTGGTTTGGCTTCCAAATTGTTATCTAAAGGAATTCTAATGTTATTGATTTGTCTAGCAATGTGTCCTGGAAACAATTCAAAATTAAAGTAAAATTCCACTTATTGGTGATTGGATTAATTAGATCCTTCACAAGTGTTAAATGAGAGTTGGTAACAGTTTTGTAGATACTAAGGTTTTCTTCTAGTTTAGAAATCCAATTATCTTCCCAAATATTAATGCTATTGCCATCTCCTACTTCCCATATGATGTTTTGTTCTACTAGCTTGATCCCCTTACTTATACATTTCCAAATCCAAGAACTAGTGGAAGGGATTTTAGCTTTAAAAGCAGAGGATTTCCTGAAATATCTAGGTTTAAGCTGATTCACCCAAAGAGCCTTAGGCTCAGTCAAAAGTCCCCAAGATAGTTTAGTTATCAAGGATAAGTTGAACTTATGAGCATTCCTGAACCCTAGACCACCTTTGTTGATAGGTTTACATAAACATGAATAGGATTTTGGGTAATATCCTTTGTAATTGTTTCTTTTCCCCACCAGAGGTCCCTTTGCAAAACATCAATTTTTTTTGGAAGAATAAAGCAACTCATTTGATAACTAGCCATACTTTCCAGGGTTGCTTTGTTAAGGACCATTTTACTAGATTGAGCTAATACTTAACCTATCCAACCTTGCACTTTGTGTTCCATCTTTTCTATTATGCCTTTAAAGAGTTTTATTTTTTCTTTATCTATAAAGAGAGGAGTTCCTAAATAAGAGTCCTTTAGATCAATTTTTTTTTTTGATTTTAAGTAATTTACTAATCATTCGCTGATGTTTAGGTTGAACTTTTTTTACTAAAAAAAACTCCTGATTTATCAAAGTTAATCAACTGCCATGAAGCTTTACTAAAAGTGTCTATAAGTTGTAGAATGTTATGACATTCCTTAAGATCTTCCCTAATGAAAAGTAGACTCCTGATTCGTTTGCTTGTTTGTCTTTCTGAACTTACACTTTTTGGGTCTATCCGTTTATGACCCAGAAAATCAATCTCCGCAGCAACCAACAAAAATGTTGATACAAAGTTTTATATCCAGTGGTGTTAAATTAGTTCTTACTACTGGAGTTGGTGATGATACATAAAGATGGCAATAGTATTTGGTAGTGGTGGTGCATATTATAAATTTGTTACTATTGAAGGCGGTGGTCTTGTACTTAGTGTTTTGTAGTGGTGGTGGTTGGTTCTTTGTTTGTGTTGAATGTTGGGGCAGCCGTGGTTGTCGTATATATAAGGATGATCTCGCTTAATATTGGCAACCAAAGATGAACAGAAATTTTTATTGGTTAACTAAGGATGTACCCGGATTCATCATGGTATACTTCTAATATTCTCATTTTTATTTTTATTTTAAGCCAGGATGCATCCAGTTTCATACTAGCTATGTTTTGCATAAAAAAAATTGTATCTTAGTTTAAACAAGGATGTAACCAGTTTCATCCAAGCTGTTTTCGAATAATTTTTCTTAGTTTTAGTTTAAGTCGGGATGTATCCAGTTTCATCCTAGCTAATTTTTAGATAATTTTTATACCTTTAGTTTTAGGATAGGATGCATTCATTTTCAATGGAACTTTTGATTATTTTTTTCCCGGCTGTCCGATCAAAACAAAAAAGAAAAAGAAAAAAAAGGATGCATTCATTTCCATTCTAGTTGTTTTTCAAATAATTTATATTTCTTAGTTTATATGAGGATGCATCCAGTTTCATTCCATCTATTTTTTGAAATAATAATTCTATCTAAGTTTAAGTTAGGATGCAACCAGTTTCATCTTACCTATTTCTATTTCGGAAAAAAAAACTTTGGAATTTACCATGAACAATGATGGATCTTGTTTTGTAAATCATCAAAAACCCTTTTTCAAATATATAAGTTTTGTTAAAATCTGACTTATATTTTGAAAGTTATGATTTTTTTTTTTTTGTGATTGTTTTTAAATTGAAGAAAGAAAAATTATAATATGAAGAAAACAATATTTAGATTAGGGACATCATTGTCTACGATTTTTGGTGTCCATTTCACCCGTTCCCAATGTTTACATGTCTATTAGAACCATGCTTTAGGTATTCGTGGGCAATAGACCCAATTTCTCTTTATTTCTTCCATAATCAGCCAAGCCCGGCTTCAAGTGATTTTATAATATTTCATCCCAAGCCCGACATAGCTAAATTCTTTGTCTGCCTGTAATGAGTAAGCACTTAGTATGTATGAACAAACTAATATCAGTGTTTTAGTTTGTTTCGAACGGTTCATGAGTTGGTAACTTTCAAGAAATATTTCTTACCTTATAGTAAAAACGGATGAAAAAATAATTTCGATTTTACTACCGATCCTCACATTAACTTCGAGCATTGTTTCTTTAAAGCTGTCCATTAAAATAAATTTATTAGTTTTTTTTCTCATTAGGTTATCAGTTTTTAAGCATGTTTTATTAACTTCTTCAACAAAAAAAGAAAGAAATAACATACAAGAAGTTATTAAGCATGCTCTGATGCAAAACAAATAAATCTTTTCTTATATATAAGATGATATTGACTTGTGTCAATTGGTAATATTTTTCCAAGGAAATAATGAATCAAATCCTTTGTTAGATAAAAGCAATAAACACTCACCCTTTTGTGATAGTTTTGGATAAACTCTTAAGATGTTGGAGAAAATTAAAAGTAGTCGACTACAAGATTTCAAGATGAATATATCAATATCAGCAGATGGACAAAGGTAACTATTATTTCAATTTTTGCTTGCGGAACTCAATGATTAGTTACTTCTTGAAGTTTTCTTTTAATTTGAATAAGTTGGTTATCTTGGTACTACTAACCATTAGCCAATGGGTCTGGATTTTCATTAAGAGTTCCATTCATTTAGTATCTTTATGCCTGGTACAGTGTGCACACCGAAGCGTCTATAAATATTTTTGTCCTTCTTTTAATCCATGTATCAAAAATATATTAAAGAAGTAAATGATATATTTTCTTTTCTATTTTTTTTGTGCTTTCATTTTTTGTTTCCTCTAAAAAAAATTATTAAAATATTAACTGAATTCTAATTTAGATCTACAACTCTAACTAAAGGACGTACGAAGGTCGTTTCATGCATCTTGTTTTTCATTTTTGCTTGTTGTTGTAATTTTTGTTTTGGTTTGTTGTATTCTTTATTCTTTGTTAAATCAAATCAATAAATTTACCGTACAACAAAACTTATGTTGTAGGATTATTAATTGTGAGAGCCAAAATCTCCAAAAGCGAGCAAAAGAAAAGAAACCCAACCACTAGTTAAGTAAATGTATATATAATATTTGGTTGAAGTCTAGTACAATAAATTTATTCTTGTCCTTTGCAGTCTCTTGATTTAGGTCGGCAGATTCAATTTTGCATAGTGCAGTCTATGGGTCACTATGTCATTATGTTTTATTTTGCAGTTGCAGTCACAGGATGTAGAGACTTTGGAAACAAAATCAATCAAAAGACTGAATGATGTTCGAAATGACGTTTTAGTTTGGATTCAAAGTTATCTTTCATGAAACCTGACAACATACCTTAGAAAATGTTAGAAAATGTGAGGATGAGAAAATGCCATTGGATTTGACATTTCACCCTTTTTGCAAGAACACCATTGGACTTGCCCATACAACAACTATTTTAAATCAAAATACTAAAATGCACACACAAACATACAAAAAAACAAAGGTTGTTTGCAAATTTCAGACTATTTTAACGAAGTTTATACTCATGTTACTCCTTTGTATTACCAAATACCATTACAACAATTTAACAAAAAAACAAAAGACCTATGCTTGAAACTAATTAACTCCAACGTTTTACCGATTAAACAAACCAAAAATTTCTTTCCCAACCAGCTGAGCTTCGACCGTTGTTCAAGTAACATCACCATAAAAGAAATAAAAAAATTATTCCTCAACCAGCCACGAGCTTCAGCTGTTGTTTAAGTACCAATTGCCCAAGCCCAACATAAGCTAAACGCTATTTTTGTTCCGTTAATTCCTCAAGTATCAATATACATAAGTAACTTAAATACCAGTTATGTTTTAGTCTGTTAAGAAGGGTAAGTGACGAAGATATCTTTTTTAGCAAATTTCTTGTGATTATATAAACAAGGGTTGTTTATACTGTAATACTTATCAGAGTGACCAAAGTTATGTTTCGATCTCAAAAAATTCAATACTAGAGTTTAGTACCCTGGACCATAGTTGATGCAAAATAAGGTTAAATACGGAAATGACCAACTTAGTATTCATTTTCAATTTATTTACTAACCTAACCATTATACAGTATATTAGACACGTGTACGAGTAAAAATATCCTTGAAAAACGGTTGAGATTAGACTAATTCGTCTTTCACGTCTGCCTATTCTTCATAATTTCATTCACAACTACATCGTATTGCATCCTATCCACTGTACACCTTTTCCCACAATTTCGGCTCAGTGGCTAAGGAGATTTATGATGAAATTGTTTCTAAATGTTTGGAAAACCTTTTCCTTGATACTTTTCTTCCTCGCTCCTTAATAGGGTAATCTCCAAGTGTTCAATGTTATCCAAATCTCCAGGTCTTCGAAATACAATTTGTTGATCACAGACTGTGCTTGTAAGGGAGAATCCTCCCTTTCCCTGATTTGGTTGAAACATGACTAAATTAAGATTCAAAAATATCAGAGTTTTTGTTGCACGTGTGAATCACGTACTAACAGTAACCGACGCCGTTAATTAAATATAAATTAATTAAGAGTAACATTATTTTTATAATGGTAACTACTATCCTAGGTACCAAACTCTAATATTAGTTTGTAGGACCTAAACGCAACTTTGGTCATGTAATTGGGTATTAAAGTCTAAATAATTCTAAAAATTTGAAGTGTTAATCTCATCCAGTTTTAACCTCCTGGATTTCCTTATAAGTTTGCATTGGAGTTAACCTCCTGGATCTCCTTATAAGTTTGCATTGGAGTGATAATCTCATTCTCTTGGATAGCAGTTATTAAGCATGCACTCATGTAAAATGTTTGTGGTTTTTTTCACAGTTTAGAAGATGATGTTGATTCTTTATAACTGCTAATATAATTTTATGCTAACTAAGACAAAATAAATTTCGTTGTTTGATATGCTAATTAATCATTCCTTTAACGATCATATTATATTTAGCAATATCCCATCTTCATTTTTTCACATTCACATCTCGTTTGGTTGGAAGAATTGGATTCCTAGGAATACAAATTATGGGGTAATCCAATTCCTGGAATTGGATTAAATCCAAAAAATTAGCGTTTGGTTGAGGTAATCCAATTACTTTTGTTTTTACCCTAGAATCCAATTCCATTGCATTACTAAACCAATGCAATTAAAATTATTTTGGAGGGAATTAGATTCCTATGAATCAAAATTTCCAATTACATAGAGTTGATTTGGTTTATTTGGTTCAAGGAATGGGTCACACTCCCCCAGAATTGGATTACCAAGAATCCAATTCCTTGAACCAAACATGCTGTCAGATACATAATTTTTAAGATGTTGGAGAAAATTGAATTGGTTAGATAAAAGGATTTGAAGAGCACGACATCCATATTGGTGTCCATGTAACGATCTCAGAAAGAGTTTATAAAAGATGCTCGTTGTAATTATAAGTGTTTAGTTATGCGACACCAACTCATAAATGGCTAATATAATTATCGGACTATGATAATAAACAAGAATTGGATGACACAACATTTTTTTTTCTTCAGTTTGAACAAGATGTATTCTTCCTGATTCGGAAAAGAAGAATATTGAATATATTTACAAGTATTATTAACATGTTGCTTTATTACTAAAAGTGAAATGAGATAAATCGTGAATAATATCTAGGACTATTAAACATAAAAATGATGAACGATAAACACCCTTTACTTGGAATCTAAAGTTTTCCATTGTGAACCATAAAATTCTCATATCTTCGTTCATTGCATATGTATATCAGTACATAGCACAGGATACTTGCTCATTACTTCAAGCTCCGGCATGTTCAACTTCAAACTCCACCTCTAACTCTAATTATGGGTGATAACTGAGCAGCGGACGGGGGAACACGGATTTGGTGTCACCCACATCCAGTCCATAGGTGGATTTGAGATTGTCATCCATGTCAAATACCTTATCCGTCAGATTTGACACCTGCGGTGAACGAATGAGCGGATTGTATACAAATGGATTTATGGATGTTAAAAATAATAAATAAAAATAGGTAAATATTTAACAAGGGTAATATAACTTAGCCTTAAAACTAATATTGTTAGAATTTAAGTAGTTACACTTACAACATAGCAAGAGTAACACGACTTGTTTCCGACAACCAAAATTAAAATGAATACATTGATATAAATGCCTCTAATCAATTCAAAATTGATACTCCAACCTGTAAAAACTGCAGGTTTCAAAAATTCACCCATGTCCAATCCGCCGAGAGACAGATCCGGTATAACCCTCCAAAATGCGGATTGATTTGGGTAAAATTTGCCGGTTGGGTGTTTCCTCACCCCTAACTCTAAGGTCCAACCAGAGAACACTGGTCCAGGCCCAGATAAAATATTGGGCCCTTTCTTCCTACGGATCCTTTAAAACCCTAGAGAAACGATTTCCCTTTGATTCAACTTCTCCACCCCCAGCTGCTTATAGGTTCGAGTAGAGAAGCAAATTTAGCTGCGCAGAAATGGGTAAGAAAGAAGAAATTTTAATCATCTTTTATTAAAAGAAATCTTGTTTTACTAACAATTTCTCAATTTCTACATACTAATTTCATTGATTTCCACCTCAAATTTTTTTTTTTTCCTTTTTTGCAGCAAGAATTAAGGTTCATGAACTCAGGGCCAAGTCCAAGGCAGATTTATTAAACCAGTTGAAAGATCTGAAAGCTGAACTTGCTTTACTTCGTGTTGCTAAGGTTACTGGTGGTGCTCCTAACAAACTCTCCAAGATGTATGTATTTTGATTGATGTTGCAGAAATTAGATTTTTTAGATTTTTTTTTTTTTTTTTTTTTGGATTTGTTTGTCTAATTAGGGGTTTTGTGTTGAATTTGATGGGTGATGTAGTAAAGTGGTGAGGTTATCGATTGCGCAAGTATTGACAGTTATATCTCAGAAGCAGAAGTTAGCACTTAGGGATGCTTACAAGAACAAGAAGTTTTTGCCACTTGATCTTCGTCCTAAGAAAACTAGAGCTATTCGTAGACGTCTTACTAAGCACCAGGTATGTGATTTGGGTCATTTTGCTGTTCGGTAATTTGTGTTGTTTTTCACATGGAAAATGAAATTAGGATGCGTTTTATTTGTACATTACACTACTACAATTGTTCATATGGTTAGATGATAGTAAAAAACTGTATGTCAAATATGCCGATGCTAGTAGGAGGAAATTGAATGTGAACAATTTGGAGATGCTGATCAATTGTGTCAAAAAGGGGGTTCAAAACTGCAATTCAATGGGTATCTAGTAAGATCACCGATGCTAGTAGGAGGAAATATCGTGATTCTATTTGACGCTATTCATACTTTTTCTCTGAGTTCAAAATTTCTTTTTCATAACCCTGGTGATGTTTTTGAATGTTTGACTTTAACGTTGATTAGTCGCTGGTGTGGTAAGATGATGTGAAAATTGGGTACGAGAGTTGGATGGTGTCCAATGTTCATCGAGAAGCATTTTTGTTTACGGCACAAAAGAGATCTGTTAATGCGTATGTTTGTCGTCAATAATTAAGCTAGCTTAATTTTTGAAGTCGGAACTCCTGTAAAGGCATATAGGTGTTTTACATTTTTATCTGGTGTGGTTAAAATATGTTGTTACAATGGTGGATTTCTGTGCCCATTAGTTGTAGAGAGATCATTTAAGCAAGGATTTCGTGGTCATTGTTTTAGGATTTAGTTGTTGAAGTGTCATGCATGTGATCCTTCTGGTGGTATTTGATGTTCCACTCTATGTTTTACCTTTCATACTTGAACTTAGTCTTTTAGGTGGTTCCATAAAAAGTCTTGTTAATTGTGATTTTCATTATTGCAAAACTGTTCTGTATCTCACAATTTTGTCTGACCTGAAAAATTGTCTCGGCTGCTTTTTTAGTGAGTTGGAGTTTGTTAAATTTGAAGCAGTATATGTTCCCTAATCACCTAGGTTGTTTGATAACCGGCTGAAACATTTTTCTAGGTTGGCTGGAATTACCGTTTGTTAGAACTTGTAATTCTTTTCTGTAGCTCACAATTTTGTCTGACCTGAAAAATTGTCTCGGCTGCTTTTTTGGTGAGTTGGAGTTTGTTATATTTGAAGCAGTATATGTCCCCTAATCACCTAGGTTGTTTGATAATTGGTTGAATCGGCTGAAACATTTTTTTGAGGTTGGCTGGAATTAACTGTTTGTTAGAACTTGTATTGATATCTAATTCACATATGCTGTTATTCAATTTACATTTCCGGATTGCGTGGTCTCTTAAAATGCTAGTCTCCTGTTTTGTTTTTGTTTTTTTTGAAAGAATAATCCCAATTGGAATAATATGTGCAGTTGTCATTGAAGACAGAACGCGAGAAGAAGAAGGAAATGTACTTTCCAATGAGGAAGTATGCCATCAAGGTGTAGGAATCTAGGATATCTTTTACTGCAGAAGAGTAGTTTGACGATTTTTGATTGCATTACCATTCCCATTGACTTGTTTTGTTCTAAGCACATTTGTAGTAGACAATCTGCAATTACGTTGAATGTTTCGATCAATTTCACTCAAATCTTCAAGTTTAAGTACTATTCTTTCTTTAGTTGCAGTTTAATTGACTTGTTAACGGAAGTTGATGACATATCTTCTCCTACACCAGATTTGCTAGTATCGTTTTTCTTAGGCATGTTTTACATGATGACAATATACTCTTTTCTTTAGTCTTCAAGGGAGGGTTATTTAGTGGTCTGTATTGAAATCATTTTGCCTCCTTGCATGTCCAAAGAGCATATACACCAAATGAGTTTGTAACCAGGATTTGAATAATGCAGTGCGCGGTAGGGTGATGGGTACTCTTTGCTCAATTCGCGTGAAATTTAATTTTGCTTCTCCTTTCATGTACCGAAAAAGCATTTTTTTCATGTATCACGCATTTAGGCTTCCATGAATTTCCTGGATGTACAACCCTTTTGACATGACATGCTCCTATGAGCATACAAATAGGCAGCAAGAGTAAGATATTTAAACCGATTAAGTAACAAATGCTAAAGAAGGAAGGTCCAAAACCAGTTCTTGCACTTGTCCATTTGATGAGATAGTAGAGAAAGCTAAATATGAATAAAGTGGGGTGCCCGACTGTGAATGAGTGGTGGCTTTAAAGTTAGATAACCCATCGAAAACATTCTGGTATCGATAAAACCAATATTTGAATGTACTTACAAAATCACTAAACTGCCGGGTTGTTTTCTTTCAAATGTGACACAACATAGTCAACAAAGGTAGATTTAGTATTTAGCTTTCGATGTATATTTGCCTTTAACAAGCGTAATAACTGAAATTAATAAAATTGTTTTATAGTATTTTGACCACCAAGTGTCTGTATTGAAATAATTTTTATTCCAGTAGTTTCACTAAAATTGTTCGAAATTGTAGAAGAAGCTTAGATCACGTTGATTTCATTTTTCAATCTTAATGTTGATACATGGTTTTCTTGACTACGAACTGTATTCTTCATCGCTCTTCTCAGCCTCGACCTTCCCTGATGGTGAAGATGGGGCAATGAGTGTACCCTATACAAAATTACAAGTACCTACTTTTGTCACCGCGTTATGGGTACGAGTCTCCTTGTTCCGGTCAAGTAAAGGTGGTGGGTTCTGGTCATGGCATCAGTTGTTTACATGATGTTTACTTTTAAGCGACTACGCAAGATAGGATCAAGAGCCAGTTGCAAGAACACGATCCATTCCTTGGACCTTCTCTCTGATATCTCATAGAATCGAGAGACTCCATGAACAACACAAAAAATTTAAAGCTGAGTTCGGTCTGGTTGATTCAATGACCAGAAAATCGATGGACATTGATTTAGCACGAAACCAGGGCGCAATGTTATAGCCTACAGGGTAGAGCGTGGATGCTCTATCCATGACTGAAGCCTAAGCCTGATTGTTGCCCCTCGTTTCATGTACACTGTAAAATACATGAAACAGAAGTTACAGAACACATCACGCATTAAGTTATATATGGAGACATTGGAATTTACATCACGCCTGCCCTAACGGATCAACACCAGTTTCACAAATTTTGCATCCAAGAAGCATTGGTCGTGTCCTATACATTTAATGTCCCATGAATGTAATGACTACATAATCTTCACCTCATCCTCTTACAAGTAAAGAGGATGATTAAAAAACTCAATAAAGGCGACACAATCCCGGTTTAGTTTTGCTCTTGTTGGTGGATTCAATTTTTTTTTTGGTCAGTTACTCGAGATGTTAGAGGAAACTAAATGTCCTCTTGTCACCAGATTAAAAGAAATCGAAAATTAGTCGGCAGACATTGTTTGGATGTCAGGTAATTGATAGGTCAACTTTGGACCAGCTTTGTTTAGGTTTGTGAAATCCATAACAGGAACGATATTGTATATCCAAACAGGATATTGGCATTCTCTAATGATCTTTTCCTCAAGCACGCGATGAGTGTCAGCTCACTGGTTTAGAATATGTTTTTGAGTTCCATCTTGGGGTGCAAATGAGTCTGCAAAGTAAAACTAAAATCTGATGGTTCGATGAAAATTTTCAAAGCTACACTAATCGCCAAAGTTCTCTACAACAGAATGGTCTAGTTTAGCGGAAGCACAGTAACACAACCCCATAGTGCTGAAGTTGGTAATACTTTGTTTTTAGAGCTTATATGCGAAAACATTTCTGGTGTGGTCCATTTGTCACTGCTTGATTAACATAACACCCTCAAAATTCTTACATAGCAAAAGTGATTGAAAAATCACTCTTTTACCTTTTTTTTTTTCTTTCTTTCAGAAGCTTTTCTTTTACCAATTATGGTGTTACCTTATTATGTTGCCTCTTTTTTTTGAACGCGCAATTGGGGATATCAAAACTAATTGGAGGATAGAGGAAAAAGACAAAAACTAGATCCAAATATCAAATCAGGGTCAACCCTTATCTAAGTATTTTATATAATTCCTAATTTACCCCTCACTAATCAGGTTTAGTGGTTAATTATAATTAGTAAAAATCTTAAGTATTTGTTAAATGATTAGTGTGTATTTTTATTTGAATTTGGGTGAGTGAGGTGAGAGTAGAAGGAGGGAAAAAAATTGAGAGGGAACTTTTTTTGGTAAAAATGGAGGATGATTGTAAAAGCACTCCCAATACACAGGTAAAGGTGCCAATGTGTTGAAAATTTGATTTTTTTTCTTTGAATCCACCATTGTTGCAGCTGAAATAGCTCAGTGCCGGCATGGACGTAGTATGAATACAATGCCAGCACAATGCCGCCCGAGCAATATCCCCCATTTTAAAAGGCTAGCCGGCATTGTATTCAACCGAAAAAACCATGCCGGCATTTGTTGGGACTTTTCATAAATGTTTGCAACTATCTGGGGGGGTCCGGGGGGGGGGCGTAGCCCCTCACGTCTCATAGAAATTTTTTCCGTTTTGATTTTTTTTTTCCTGGTTTTGAAATGTCCACTGCCGGCACAATCAGTTAATTCTCGAGCAGCCGGTACTACTAACGGCATAGTATGTAGCTTAAATTTCTTTGCCGGCACATGATGTAAAGTATCCAAAAAATTGATTTTTTTTTTAACTTGACTACTGGCATTGATAGATTTCTACCGAGCATGCCGGCATTTAGTGACGGCATGGTCTTCATCAATTCCGGCATGGTCTTCATCACTTCCGGCGATGTAAAAAATAATAATTTCCGAGATGATCTTCATCACTACCGGCATGGCATGATCTTCATCACTACCGGCATGGTCTTCATCACTTCCGACATGTTCTTCATCTATACCGGCATGGTCTTCATCACTTCCGGCATGGTCTTCATCACTTCCGAAGCCCTAATCCTAAAAGAGATTAATAAAAAGTAAAGATGAAAATGAGAGATATGATTTTGTTTTTTGATTTTAAGTTTTTTGATTTTTATTTTGAGGGAAAGGTATTTTAGTATTTGTGCCTCCAAAAACACCCCTTAGCAGACACTATTGGTTGGGGGAAGTAATTTATATCCCCAATTAGTTTTGATATCTCCAATTAAGCGTTTTTTTTTTGATCCGCGATTTAACCAGAAAATTAAATATAACGGTTAAAAAGTTAATACTATAACAAGAAAGCAATAAAGTAATAAGTATAACTAATAAATGAGAATTTTCTGAATAAACAATTCCCACCATATATTATTCATACACGTGTATCTTAGTTACAATAGGACTTACTATCTTACCAACACGTTTTACAAAATAGAGACTTTTAATTTTTTTTTTTTTTTTCTTTTTGTTTGTTTGATTGGACACAACTGCACCCACTCCCCTGTACAAACCCAACCAGTTTCACCAACTCCACTGCTGATCCAACCACCATCCCAATAACATGATTCTTGTACATCTCACTAGCAAATGGAGAAAATAGGGAACCCAACCTTTCATGGTAGGAATCAATACCCTTACCTCCCACCCGCATTATGGACGAAAAGTGGATGTGTTATCCACTGTACTATAACTTTCTCTCTGTAAATCGGGCCTCTAACACTTTACTAACGGGAGACTATAACTTTCTCTCTGGTAAGCGGCCCCCTTTCCCTTTTGGCGGTGCTCCTTATCTTATCTCTCCTTCGGATCTCTCATGATATTTATCCCGCTTTTCTTTGTTCTCGTACCTCCCCTGGTGGGACTTCCAGCACTTCTTAGTTCTTATCTTACAGCAATAAGATGTATACCGGTGGTGATCATATTGAAATGTTTTTCTTTTGTCGAATGGGACATTACTATTTCTTATATCATTCGGACAATTGAGTTTCTCATACATTCGTAGTCTTGCGATGATTGTACCTTTTTATTTTCTTTATTTATGTTTGAGAGTAGAAATAGAAAAAAATAATTAAAGGACGGAGGAAGGATTAATTTTTTTCTATAAAGGTTTTTTGGAAGGTTTAATAGTTTTAGATTGCAGTGAATTTTTTTTTTCTACAACACAATGGAAGCTGGGTTAGATCCGGTTGATTGTTACGGACATCTATTTTTCGTGTAGTTGATGTCGTTTGAAGATGTTGGTTGAATCGTTCATTCATGTGGGAGGAATGAGGACGCTCCATTCATGACTGCAACTTAAATCTTCTTTCTGATTTCATGTACATTGTAAAATATAAATGAAAGACAAGTAGAGAACTCATCATGTAAGAAATCGTTGCATTTGGGCGGATGACCAATTAATTCATGAGGCGGCGTAACAACTCACTATTATCATTTACTCTTCCTTTTAATGGTGCAGTGCAGGATAAACAATGCAGTGGTGAAGGTTAAGATCTTTCAAAATATTTTCCCTTTGATGTATCACGTGCAGTGCATGTGATCAGTTCACACACTTATCTAGTACGTGTGAACTGCAACAACATTGTCGGCTTATCACAATATAAGTATGGGTCTGTCAGCTGTAAAGTAATGTGTGTAATTCCATCTCTTTGTAATCAATGTGTGGTGTAAACTGTCTTTGTTAATGATAAACTCTATTATGGTATCATACAGGAGAGGTTAGGGTTTTTCTTCCTCAACAAATCGAGCCAACAATATTTTGTCCTTCAACTAGATCTACTAAAGACCAAGTGCCAGCATCTTGGAAAGCATTATATTCATTGACAGAAGCTATTCTCTATACTTCCTCCTTCTTTGCAAGAGATATACAAGTTGGTACTTTAGATAGAAAAGCAACATGCAATTTGTGCTTAGTGGCAGAGTAGGATTTTGGTGTATAAATGCCATTCTTGTTTCTAGTTGTCATGTTATGATCATTCTTTGTAACAGAAGGAACAATATCAGTAGAAAAAACAAGAAATGAAGTGCTGGTGAGAGACACTTCAGAGGATGACAATGTAGAAGAAGGTTGAGACATTGGAGAAGGAGACACGACAGGAAGCTCAAGAGAAGAAGATGCATGATTTAAAATAGACTTAAAAGGAAAAGAATGCTCATTGAAAGAAACATGCCTTGAAATATAAATTTTTTGACTGACAGGATCATAACATCTGTAACCCTTTTGACTTAAGCTGTAACCAAGAAATACACAATGTTTGCTCCTAGGTTCAAGCTTGTTAGATGTATAAGGTTTAAGCCAAGGAAAGCATGCACAACCAAACACTTTTAAGAAGTTATAATCTGGTATTTTATGAAACATCAATTCAAATAGAGTTTGAAAAGAAATAGATTTGGTTGGAAGTCTGTTAATGAGATAGTTTGCTGTTTGTAAGGCTTCAACCCAAAAATTTGGAGGTAAACCAGATTGAAATAAAAGAGTTCTAGTAACTTCTAAAAGATGCTTATGCTTAATTTCAGCAACACCATTTTTTTCTGGTGTATGAGGACAGGTTATCTCATGAGTTATGCCTTTAAGAGAGCAGAATTGATGGAGAAAAATGTTGAGAAATTCTCCACCATTATCTGTTCTAATAGTAATCACTGAGAATGAGAACATATTTTCAATTCTATTTATTAAGGAAACAAAAGCATGTTTGAACTCAGATTTGGTTGCTAAAGGAAGGATCCAACAATATTTGGTAAATTCATCAATTACATTAGCATAGTAAATAACTCCAGAAGTAGAAGATGTTTGATAAGGACCCCAAAGATCCATATGAAGTAATTCTAGAGGTTTACTGGCTATAGTACTAGACAGCTGAAATGGTAATTTCTGAGATCTGCAGATTTTGCAGTCATTACAAAAGAAAGGTTTATTGGAAACATTGGATAATTGTAAAGTATGACATAGTCTTTGTAATGTTTGAAAAGATGGATGTCCAAATCTTCTATGCAGTAGAGCATTATCAGTTGTTGTGGAGGTAAGAGCATGCTTGGAATTGTTGAAAGATAAGGGATATAAACCATTTCTATGTGGCCCTTAGAAAAGAATCTTCCCAGAGTTGAGATCCTTCACAGAAAAGCCATGAGTGTCAAGAGTTAAGGAACAGTTATTATCTGAAGTGAATTTGTGAATGGATAATGATAGACGCATTTATGTGTCTATTTTCATCTCTTTTATGTATAGTGTTAGTACCCATTTCTGTACTAATTTTGGTATTTTACCCCCTTGTAGGTGTTTTTGGAAAAATGGGCTCTTGCGGGAAAATTGGCTCGAAAAGTTGTTAAAGGCTCCTGGGAGGACATTTGCTATTCGGACTCTCACTTTGGATAAGGGGTAACCCATTTTCAGGCAGCTGCTAAGCACAGACCGAGACTGGATAGGGGGAGGACAAATTTCTTCACGTTTTCAAATATTCAAAAATGGCGGGAATTTCTTCCTTACACAGGCGATTTTTTTGGATGGATTTTTGATCGATTTTTAGGGAGATTAAAGGCCTGAATTTGATTGGGTTTGTTCCTATGGACCTAACAGGCAAGGTAAGGGTGTTGGAATGGATCCAAAGTGGCTAGAACTCGAATTGGAAGCGAAAACTTTCCAAAAATATCATGGTTTATTTTGGGCAAGTTTCTTGGTTTATTCTTGGAAACTTACGTGTAGAAGTGGAAGGAAACTCTTCTTAAAGACTTGTTTCTATCAAGGGAGGAGTTTGGAGAGCTTTTATTGATCGAATGCACGTGAAACAGAAAAAAAAGAAGGAAATATCGAAACTTGCTGTGGAGGAAAAAACCAAGTTTATTCTCGAATTTTCTTTGCTCTACTATGTATAAAAGGGTTGGTTAGGGTCCTAGGAAGGATAGTAAGAAGTTAGGGGAAGTTTAGAGCCTTAGAGAAGCTAAAAAAACCATTGAAAAAAAATCACGTTCTGCTGGTGCACAACTGAGCCGGAGAAGACGAAGAACATAAACAGCAGAAAAAGAAAGTCGCAGATTCTGTGACCGTAACTTTCAAACTTTAAACCTTTTGTAACAATTTTTGCAACAGTTATCTTCGCTTCGCAACAGTTCCGCTGTAGAAATAGGTTTCGTAACAATTATATTCGTTACAGAACCCGCTGTTCAGAACTTTTCACTCTTTTAATCAACTTTTGAACACCAAAGATGTATTTTGAGCAAGAGATTAATATGAGGAGCTAAACCCCTTAGCCGAGGCGACGGAGGAAGCCATTGTTCCATGAAAAGTGGTATAATTCTATTTTTATTATTTATTGCAATTATTTTACATGATTTTTTGCATAGAACTTAAAAGAAAAATTGGTTTTTATTGAGTAGTTGTGAAGTGTTTTGATGGGATATGCTTGGTTTTAATACTTTTGATGTTTCATACTTCGTGCTTACAATTATTACTTCAAGAACCAAATTAGAGGAAAATATTAGAATCACTTTAAAGAAAAATATTGCATGAATATTGATTAGAATTTATCAAATAATTGGTCAATGGTGGAATCCAAAGTCTCGGTGTCTTTTTTATAATTTGATACAATTTTATTTTAGTTAATTTGAGTCTAAAAGAATCCTTCACAAGTTCGAGCATCGAATCCTATTACCACTATTTTTACTACAATTAAAACTTATATCAGTTTTTGGAGCCGCCGACGCGGACTTGTTTTTAGGGTTTTAGATTTATTTTTATTTTTATTTATTTTTGTCCTATTTTACGTTTTTGGGTATTTGTCTTTTGTCTACAGGTTTTGGAACGTAAAGAAAAAAAATTGAGCCAAGGAGTTTGGTGATTTCGTAAAGACTTGGAGCAAAAGATTAAAGCGAAAAGAACGGAAAAGAAGACAACTTTATTTTAGGGTTTTGTTTATTTTATTTTCTAAAAAAAAAAAAAAAAAA
>JAJJMB010004716.1:2129829-2156503 GCA_023531105.1 Papaver atlanticum | reverse complement strand
AATATTTGGTAAATTCATCAATTACATTAGCATAGTAAATAACTCCATAAGTAGAAGATGTTTGACAAGGACCCCAAAGATCCATAAAAAGTAATTCTAGAGGTTTACTGGCTACAGTACTAGACAGCTGAAATGGTAATTTATGAGATATGCAGATTTTGCAGTCATTACAAAAGAAAGGTTTATTGGAAACATTGGATAATTGTAAAGTATGACACAGTCTTTGTAATGTTTGAAAAGATGGATGTCCAAATCTTCTACGCAGTAGAACATTATCAGTTGTTGTGGAGGTAAGAGCATGCTTGGAATTGTTGAAAGATAAGGGATATAAACCATTTCTATGTGGCCCTTGGAAAAGAATCTTCCCAGAAAAGCCATGAGTGTCAAGAGTTAAGGAACAGTTATTACCTGAAGTGAATTTGTGAATGGATAATAGATTATGTGAGGATTGTGGTACTACAAGGACATTATGGAGAGAAAAAGAATGAACATGAACAATCTTACTAAAATTACCAATGCAAGATATGGACATACCTTCACCATTTGCAGTATGAATAACCTCAGAGCCATCATATGGAGTTACTTCTTGTAGTTTAGATGAAGATGAAGCAATATGATGATTGGCACCACTATCACCAATCCATTCTTCTTCATCAAAGATGTCAGCAGCAGCCAACATAACACTGAGATTGGATGGTGGTGATCTACCTTGATATGATAAATTGATCCTTTGTTGACAATTATCAGCTTGATGATGTGGACTTTTGCAGATTTGACAGGGTTCTTTGTCAGGAACATAATAGCCTCTGCCTGAAAGATTCCTAGCAAACAATGATGGATTTGGAAATCTACCACCATGCTGTCTACCACCATGATAACCTCGACCTCTATAAGAACCTCCTTTGTGATTATTATAACCTCCTCTAAAGCCACCTCTATTTGCCATGAAAGCTTTAGCTTCTGATTCTAGATTAGCTAGTTTAATTTTCTCACTGATTACAACTTCTTCACTTAGCAGATTATTATGTAACTCAATGCTAGTAACAGGTGGATAACGATGGCGTATGGAAGTAGCAAATGGAATGTAATCTGAGTTGAGAGCTTTTAAGGTAATAACAACTAATTCCTTATCATATATAACCTCTCCTGCAACAGCTAATTGATCTGATAAATATCAAATTTCATGAATTAGAGAAGGAATTGATTTAGTACCTTGAGTGAGATAAAGTAACTTTGTACGAAGCTGGATAGAATGAGTAGAAGAAGCTCTGGCAAATCTTTCCTCAATGCTTATCCATAATTAATGAGAAGTCGTTGATCTTGAGAAGTAAGCGATGACAGAATCTGAAATTGTTGAATTTATCCACATGATAATAGTTGAATCTTCATCAATCCAGTTTACATACAACTGATTCTCAATTCCATTCATCTCATTCCTTGGTGAAGTAAATTGAGGAGGACATGGATATGAACCATCTAGAAAACGCATGAGCTTGTATTTATGAATCACCGGAGTCATGAGATTCTTACAGGTATAGTAATTATCCTCCTTGAGATTCAAATTAACAAATCAAGTTAATTGGTTTAGAGGAACACGAGAAAAATAAGTCGCAGTAGGATTCTCCATTGATGTTAATGCAGGAAATTCATCAATCATAAAAGAAACAGTAATTGAAGAGAAGAATTCAAGAAAACTGAAAAAGAAAATCAAGATCTGAAGTTAAAAACTCATATGTAAACTCAAATCTTGATAGAAAAACTAGATTTCGAACAGAAAAACTCTTTGTGTGTGATGAATTTGAAATACTCAGATGATCTTACTAAGAACAAGAAGATCAATTGAAAGAAAGAAGGATCGATTTGTTGAGGAAGAAAAACCCTAACCTCTCCTGTCTGATACCATAACAGAGTTTATCATTAACAAAGAAATTTTACACCACACATTGATTACATAGAGATCGAATTACACACATTACTTTACAGCTGACAGACCCATACTTATACTGTGATAAGCCGATAATGCTGTTGCAGTTCACACGTACTAGATAAGTGTGTGAACTGATCACATGCACTGCACGTGATATAGCAGAGGGAAAATATTTTGAAAGATCTTAACCTTCACCACTGTATTGCTTATCCTGCACTGCACCATTAAGCAAGAATGGTGCAGAAGCAAGAATGGCATTTATACACCAAAATCCTACTTTGCCACTAAGCACAAATTGCTTGTTGCTTTTTTATCTAAAGTACCAACTTGTATATCTCTTGCAAAGAAGGAGGAAGTGTGGAGAATATCTTCTGTCAATGAATATAATGCTTTGCAAGATGCTGGCACTTGGTTTTTAGTAGATCCAGTTGAAGGACAAAATATTATTGGCTGCAAATGGGTCTTTAGGATCAAATATAATCCAGATGACACTATAGACAGACACAAAGCTAGACTGGTTACAAAGGGATATCATCAGCAACAGGGAATGGACTTTGATGAAACCTTTAGTCCAGTTGCTAAGCCCACTACTATTAGGATTGTACTCTCTCTTGCAGTGCAATTTGACTGGGATATCCATCAATTAGATGTGAGTAATGCATTTTTGCATGGTGATTTGAAGGAAACTGTGTACATGGCACAGCCTCCTGGTTTTGTAGATCCTGACAGACCAAATCATGTTTGTCTTTTACGCAAAGCTATCTATGGACTGAAGCAAGCTCCAAGAGCTTGGTATGACAAAATCAGTGCAGCTCTGTTGTCTCTTAACTTTGTTCACTCTGTTGCTGATTCTTATCTATTTGTTCACAAGGATGGCTCTCAACTTACAGTTTCTTTGGTGTATGTTGATGATATTATGCTCACTGGATCTTCTTCTGCATTCCTGCAACATGTGATTACTCAGTTACAACTGCAGTTTCCAATCAAAGACTTGGGTTCAATAAATTACTTCTTAGGCCTTGAGGTGAAAAGAGATTCCAACTCCTTATTTCTCTCTCAAACTAAATATGCAGTTGATCTGCTAACAAGATTTCATATGGAAGGAGCTAAGCCTTGTTCAACACCAATTGCTGCTTCTACCAAACTCTTAAAGAATGATGGTGCTTTATTGGATAACCCCACTGAGTATAGATCTCTTATTGGAGCTCTATATTATCTCACTTGGAACAGACCTGAAATTGCCTTTGCAGTGAATCTAGTCTGCCATCACATGCAACATCCAACCACTGCTCATTTAGCTGCTGTTAAAAGAATTCTGCGCTATGTTAAAGGTACACTTGGTTTTGGCATTACTTTTACAAAGGGAACATATTTTCTGTTAGGGTTCTCTGATGCAAACTGGGCTGGGAATGTTGATGATAGAAGGTCAACAGGAGGTTACTGCATTTTTCTTGGTCCCAACATCATTTCCTGGTCTTCTAAGAAGAAAACTACAGTTGCTATATCTAGTACTGAGGCAGAATATAGAACATTGGCTCATAGTGCTGCTGAGATGGTATGGATTTACTATATTCTACAAGATCTTCATTTTCCATTACCTGCAATTCCTAAACTTGGGTGTGACAATATCATCTCTATAGCCTTGGCATCAAATCCAGTTTTGCACTCTAAAATGAAGCATGTTCATCTAGATTACCACTTCATCAGAGAATTGGTGTAGTCCAAAGCTTTGGATGTCTTCTATGTTTCAACCATTGATCAGCTAGCTGATATCTTTACAAAGGGACTCTCTGCAATGCGCTTCTCCTTACTTAGATCCAAGCTTCAAGTTGATTTAGCACCCTTCAGCTTGAGGGGGGATAATGGTGCAGTGCAGGATAAGCAATACATTGGTGAAGGTTAAGATCTTTCAAAATATTTTCCCTCTGATGTATCACGTGCAGTGCATGTGATCAGTTCACACACTTATCTAGTACGTGTTAACTGCAACAACATTGTCAGCTTATCGCAATATAAGTATGGGTCTGTCAGCTGTAAAGTAATGTATGTAATTCCATCTCTCTGTAATCAATGTGTGGTGTAAACTGTCTTTGTTAATGATAAACTCTGTTACCTTTTTTTAATTTGTCCGTTTATATCAAATGAAAAATGTGTCGTCTTTCTTTTACTACCAAGGATTATCAGCTTATATGTGTTTAATCTTCCATGAATTGGGTGGATAAAGGATTATCAGCTTCTTTGACCCGCTCTTATTAGCATGTATGTGGCAACAGTATTTGAAAGGATAGAAAGCAGAAAAGGATATCTTAAAAATGAAAAAAAATAAAAAGGTTCAGAATCGATAAGGAAATCAATTCCTCCCATGCTTTGCTTTGTTCTTGAGGATGGATTTGGTTTTTGTCAGTTTCATCACGAGATATTGGATTAAGCTATTTTTATATCATGAACACCCAAACGACAAAAAATTCTTATACATTTTCATAAAGCCTAACAAGCCACGGTTTTAGAAACTATTGATAGTAAATTAGATAAGGTAAGTGTTGATGAGGTAAAACGTGAGAAGGAGGAACTAGCCCTAATCACAAAAAGTACTCCGAAGGTGTAGAGAGGTTTATGAGAAGTAATGGTGAATTAATGATATCTCCTAAGCATGCCTTCTTTCCCCTTTTATGATGACCTCCTTATGGATAAACACCCATAAGATTAATATATTACTAAACTACCATTTCCATTTCCTTAAGTTATTATCAAACCCTAAGAGGCTTTCTTCTTCGACCAAAGCCAAACTAGTCTAATATATTCTTGGATGGACTAGAACTATCCCATATTTATGGGTTAGGCCTAGTCCCTTAATCCTACTATCCTAAAAGAACCCTTGATAGGTTGAGGAACCATCTATTTTGGGATTGGTTATTTTAATGTATCAACATTAGTCCCCTGACTGTTGACTGGTCGAAAACCATGTAAAAAGTCACACATTGATATGTCAACTTGACGGTTACGACTGATGGATTTTTAACGGTTTGAATTCACGACTCTTGGGATACTGCAGTTACTGACTTTTCCAGTAACCGCTCTTTCTTTTACCTTTGTATGAATAAAGGAGACCTCGCCTTTCAGTCTTCATTCCTTTTACTGCATCCTTTTACCTTTCTTTACTTTTCTTTTCATTCGCTATGTCTAATGAATCACCTAATCACGACGCGCCTCCCAGGTCGGAGCCTTACACACTAGAAGAGATAAGGCGCAGTCCCCGCTTAAAGATCTCCTTCGGCCACCTGCAGCAGTTCACAAGGGAGATTATTTCTTTCCTTCAATAAAGATGCGCTCATCTGCTGAAACTCCTTCCGCCTGGGACCCGTGGGTGGATTATATTCGTTTCAATCCAGATCATAAGAGAATTATCCAATCTTTAGGCATACAAGCTGCTATAGACGCTTCGAAGTTTAGATACGTCCGACGAGATCATGATAGCTTGGTACGCTTATGCGCACGCTTGGGAATCGACCCTCATAAGTTTCTATTCTCTTAGGGTGAAGCCACTCCGGTCCTAGAAGATGTAGTGGCGCTTAATGCTTTACCTGTCCATGGTGACACAGTCTTCGAAAATTGCTGTCTTTATAAGTCTTTTAATCAAAGTGATAAAGATCTCCGTGATCATTTAATTGTGGTCAAGGCCAACTCTATAGCGTTCTAGCCGCCAGGGGAAGTCAAAATAGAGGCTCAGAACGAGGTGGAGGACTCGGGAAACATAAGAAAAGGCAAGGCTATCGTGTTCGATATGCACAGTTATCCGGTTAATGTTTCGCCCTCCTCAAAGCTTATGGCGTCCGCTATTAAGGATGCTCATCCGAAGTCATCCATTGCTGAAGAGTCCGACGATGTGAGGGAAATAGAGGCGGCAAAGGGCAACCAGAAACCCAAGTATGGGCAACGCCGCGCTTCTTTCTCTTGCAGGATTATGTATTGGGCCCCTATGCTTTTCGGCGAACGAGAGGGTGTACCTCTTCGAGAATGAGAGTCGAATCGAGCGGAGTTAGCATCTTTGTTCTCTTTTGGTTATGCCATGACGTGTTCGAGTACAGTACCCAGGATACTATCAAGAATGAAATCATCCCTATGGCAATGTTAATTTCCCACGGCGTATCATTCCCGCTTGCTCCCATGTTTCTGGGAGGTTTATATCATCATCTGGATTTATTGGCGCGTGATATTCGTCGTGTGGACAGATCTCATGAGGTAGAGACTTTCTTTCCTGCTAACTTCATCAAGGCATGGGCTTGGGAGCGCTTTTATTTAAACAAGCCTCCTAAACTGAATCCCCTTGCTCTCTCGCGACAAGAAGAGACAACTCAGGAGGATGGATCCAAGCGACTGGTGAAAGTGCCTCAGTCTCATCCTCGGATGGCCCTTTATCCCAAGAAGGGTTTTCCGGCTAAGGCCAAGATCAAGGATTTCATGGACAGAGGAGCCGATTTCAACCCTATCTCTTACCAAGACGGTCGTACCGGTTCCTTGCATTATAGTTTTGTTATTAAGTCGCAGCGAGGGATGTCTTCCGTGGATATGCCTTCACCCGAGGATTTTGACATCATTGTATCTACTCTGCCGGGACGGCTCCCCGGATTTCATGGTGGGAAGTTTTTGTCAAAGGCGTATAACATCGTTCGCGTTGCTCGTTAGCTTGGTTTCGATCAAGGGGTTCCTTATAGTTCCCCTCCCTCTTCTTTATCTGAGGAAATAGAAATCCGGAAGAGCTTTAATCGCTTTGTTTTTAAGGATGGTCTTCGGATGAGTGATCGACAGTGTCACTTTTATTTCTTCTAGCCTCAATCTCAGCGGAAAGTCAGCGTTACCAATGAGTGGCTCATACATCGCAACGGCATTAACAGAAATGTGCTAATTCTTTTCCTCAAGGATCCATACGCTCCTCCGGCTCTGACAAAGGAAGATTTCAAGGAGATGCATGCATCGGGTCGCGTGAAACTAAGTGACGAGATTTCCAAAAGGTACAAACTCTCTTCGAGCAATAAAGGTCGTCCCCTCAATCCCCTCGTCACTAGCTGGGACCCTCTTCCGGGTGATGAGTCTTCTCAGGAGGATAAGAAAGGTAGCTCTTTACCTCCCTTATCGAGTTCTAAGAAGAGAAGGCGTCCTACTCCGGTAAAACCCCTGAAGATCCCTCTTGTCACGTTTCCTCCTGCTATGTATTCTTTCTTCCCATTTCCTTCTTTGTTTTCAGCCGGATCTTCCACTAGTCCATTTTATATTTGTTTGTGTCATGCTCTTTTAGAGTTCCCCGCCTATTGGCTGGAAGCCTAGGGGCCTTTTCTTTGAAGAATATATTAATCTACCTCATGACGAGTGGAGGGATGACCGGCTGGCCAAGAAGATGAAATGAGACGCTGGTGTGATACCTGTTACGCGGTTACCTTCCACTCGCTCTTCTAATACTTCCCTTATGTTTTCTCTGCAGGCTCCGAAAATGGGGTCACCTTCCTCTAGTTCGTTCATAGAACGCGTTGAATGCCAACTGGGACGATCGGTCGGTAAAAGTGGTCCTGAAGTGCTTTCTCCCCGCGTGACTCTGCACTCTACTCGTCCTCTCATCGTGAAGACGGTTGCGGATCCTGATCATCCTCTCCACACTCCTTCAGATATGCTAGGTGCAGCGAGTGAATCTAGGTCGGACCACTCTGTTCATGACTACTCTCATGAGGACAGTGATCCTAAAGGTGACACCGAGAATCAGAGTTCTTTCTCTTCTAAATCTCGTGAGTAATACCATACTACCTCTTATTGAGCTTGAGCATTGACACGTGCCAGTCAAAATATTCTGTTGTAATTATTAAATGCACTTTGTGATCTATATATACTTTTCCATTTCTTTTGTTTTTTCTGATAAATTATTTTATTTCTTCCTTTCCCTCTTTCCTTTGCTTCCAACTAGGTCATCCAGAGTCGGCCGCGTCGAGCTCTTCTTCTTCTTCCCATCGATCGGTTTATTCTCCTGTTTATCTTCCCCCGTCTTCCGATCCGGTATGTGTCGTGCGTTGTTTTACCGTTATCATAATTTCATTACTATCTTGAAGTTTTTATTTATTCTTTCTTTTTTCTTTCCTTAGAACATGGGAAAGCGGGATGGTTCCCATGGTAAAAGGAGCGGTTCGAACTTGCATGTCAAAGGCAGTGAGTCCGGAAGTGCTAACGATAAGCGGCAGAAACCTTCCAAGACAACTCCTAAAGTCTCTCGCGGCATGGATGCTGATGCTGAACTAATGTCTACTACGTAGGATCCTAAGTTTCGATATTCTCGTACTATTACGGCGGAGGAAGTTGGTGTTGACAACCGCTTCGAGATGGTGCATGGATTCTAGGTTCCTTCCACTAAAGCGGCCAATTATCGATGCATAGTGAAAATACTAGGCCATATGTGTGTTCATGAAGGGATGCTTGCTAGTTATTTAGTTCTGACTAACGAGGATTTGTTAGATATAGCAAACGGCCTTGCTCATGCGGAAGAGACTCATATTGATCCAACTATGCTGAAGAAGTGGGACACTCTTATTCAAACCTATATACTTCTTTAATTTCCCATCCAATGGCTCAAAAACTTACTGGACGTGGCAAAGGCGAGTCATAATGCGCGAAACATATTGCCACGTGAGATTTAAGAGCTGGATCAGGAATACAAGCGCTTGCTTAATGTTGCTCATATCAAGAAGGAAGCATATGATCAACTAATGACGGATGTTGGTCGAGCTACTTAGGAGCTAAGGACTGCCCGGATTGCTGCTGAGGAAGTCAACTCGCGTCTTGTTAAAAAGAAAGCAGAACTTGCCGCTTTGGACATTAATTAATTTTTTAGTTGCTTTATGAGTGGGCTTTTGAACAATGATTTCTTTCTTTTATTTGGGTTGGACAAGAAAATTTGATGGTTTGGTTTTCATTTTTATTTGTTATGCGAGACATATTTTATTACCCAGTTATTTTGCATTTATTATTATAGTTGAGCAGCAATTAATGGTTTTATTTCTATAAATAGGGATAGATGGGATTGTTTTAGTCAGTATCTTACAAATTTCTTTGGTTATTTTGGTTTGTGAATTGTGATTTGTTGCAAATGGCTCGTCATTTACATGGTTATGTTTTGGCTTTGTCTCCTGTGCCAACACTAGTCTTTCCTTATGAGAAAGATTATGAGTTAGCTCGTCTGCTGTTGGTGAAATCTGAAGTAAAAATGCTCCGAGAAGTCAGGATGGCAAATAGAGCAGCCACCCGCGCGCAGTTTGATTAGCATTCTTGGACATACTTAACGGTTCTAAAGATGCAGTCATCCGGACGAGTGGCTCGAGAAGTGCAGCACGTGCTGGAAGATACTATCTCTTCTCAAAACAAGGCTGAGCGATTATTTAAAGAGTCGAAAATTATGACGACTGATATTGACTAAGCGATAACTGATTGACATGCATTTATTACTCAACAAGCGGGTCCGAATCTGCGCGGATGTACTCTAACTTTATGTGTTGTATCCGCTCTTGTTCATCCTACCGATAAGAAGGCAGAATTAGCTCGTTTATTTGTATTAAAGGACGAGGTGGGAATGTTACAGACTTATCGATTAATCGCTCTAGATAAAGCGCGTAAAGATTATGAGGAGCATAAGGAGACGCTTGGTATTGCTCGGGAAGACCGCGTTTCTGATGATGTTATGCGCAAGGTTCATCAAGTTCTTTTGGAAACGCGTAGTGCTTTTACATCCTCTACTACTCAATATGGAGAAGTGCTTTTGATGATGCAAGACTTGGATCAAGACATTGCACATTGCTGCTCGTTTATAGCTGAGCGTTCTTAAGAGGGTTACCACCATCATCGCCTTTTTTTTTTAAATTTTTTTTCCTGAAACGTGTTCTTGGGCATCGTGTTAGTTGGTTATATATATATTTATAAGAATCATCTTGATTTAAATAGTTCTTAATTATTCATCTCTTATCTCATGGCTAATCGTGTGAGATTGGTTTTAGAAGTATGGTGCCTAAATTTCCTTTTAGAAGTGATGTGTCTTGCGCGTGATACGTTTGAAATCGAGAATTCTTGCTGGCATGAACGGTTAACGGCTGCGGACCATCTTGTGATGAAAATTCAAAGTGAAGGCGGGCTACCTGATATGACTCTACTTGAATATTGTGGATATTTCCGCGAACAACGTTTGATTACTCATTTCCGGTGTGTTGAAGCGGATCGTACTGTGAGGTCTGTTGAAGTAGCTCTTGCTGAAGTGCACGAGGCGCTTCGTACGCTACCCTGATTATTTTTTTTTATTATTATTTTATATGTTATCTTTATCAAAGGAAAAATTGTCTCGAATTTATGCAAGAATCGATCAATGCATTATCTTCCTCCCTTAGAAAACAAAAGATGGAGTTGTTGCAAGCTACTGTTGCTGGGAATGCCCGTTTTATACGCAATAGTGAGGAAGCGTTTGAGGCGAGTCAGACACATTAATTTCATGCGTTGGATTTATATGTGGATCGGATAAGTGCTTATCGGGTATATCTTTCAGCAGAGAAAGGTATGGCCTTTGTTGAGGCGTCTGAAATATTTTCTAATGCTCGTGTCCATATGGACTATCAGGAAAACGAGTTGGTTGTTGCTCGTGGACGACTAAGGCGCGCGCGTTCTGCTTTGGCTTCATTTCTCTAAGATTTTAAATATTCGATGTAATACCTTGTTTTATCTACTCATGTATTATCCCAAGTATGTGCACTTATCTGATAATGAATATATCGATCTTATTGGCCCGGATTGACTTTTGGCGTTTGATTGCATGATATCATTGCCCATGGTTTTATACTTGGGACTTTATTTTTATAATACTAAATGCTTTATCTATTCTGGCCATACTTTGAGCCATCACGTATTTTAAATCCAGACTAACGCTTATCTCATAGGCTGTGCTCTTAACCTAGCCGTACTCAAGGCTATTAGTGCGTCCTGTTGATCATGCGCAAAATTTAGCTAATCACGGGGTTATTGGTGCACTTCATTGGTCGTGCATGGAACCTAGCCAGACTCTGCGCTATTAGTGCACTTCATTGGTCATGCACGAAACCTAGCCAGACTCGGGGCTATTAGTGCACTTCATTGGTCATGCACGGAACCTAGCCAGACTCGGGGCTATTGGTACACTTCATTGGTCATGTACGGAACCTATCTAGACTCGGGGCTATTAGTGCACTTCATTGGTCATGCACAGAACCTATCCAGACTCGGGGCTATTAGTGCACTTCATTGGTCATGCACGTAACCAAGCCAGACTCGGAGCTATTGGTGCACTTCATTGGTCGTGCACGGAACCTAGCCAGACTCGGGGCTATTAGTGCACTTCATTGGTCATGCACGGAACCTAGCCAGACTCGGGGCTATTTATAGTAGCACATAACTAAGATAAGAATACTCATATTATTATTAATAATCAGCCATATGTCGTACATTTGGTTATTATGCATAATAGGATTTTATCCATTTACCGTTGATAGGAGTATTGATCCGATATCCGTTCATCCGCTTGAGGTAGTAATATTCGCTCTCCGCTGCTTCACTGATCATATAATGGCCTTCCCAATTCGCAGTGAACTTTCTTGCCTTTTCATTTCATTGAACGTGCGGAGCAATTTTCATGACTCTGTCATTTACCAAGAAAGTTCTTTCCTTTACCTTCTGATTGTAGTATCTTGCTGTCCGCTATCTATTCTTGTCCGCAAATCGTTCAGCCTTGGCTCTTCGCTCTCCCAAAGTATCAAGATGGGCAAGTCGACTAATCTCGTCCGGAGTATTGAGGCTATCCATGGCTACTCGTGCTGAAGGAATAACGATTTCCGCTGGTAGTATTGCGTCCTCCCCATATACCAAGGCGTATGGCGAGGCTCCAGTTGAACTCCTCTTGGAGATGAGATATTCCTAGAGTGCAAGCGGTAGTTGTTCATGCCAACTCCGGTGATGATCATGTACCAATCGACTTAATATTCTCAACAATGTTTTATTAGTAGCTTCCGCCTGTCCATTCCCCTAAGGGTAATATATAGTCGAAGTATGAAATTTAATACCGTATTGATCCAATAATTCCTTAACAGTTTGATTAACAAAGGAAGTCCCATTATCCGAGCGGATAATCATTGGCGTACCGAATCGACATATGATGTGCTCTTTAATAAATGCTGCAATAGTGGCTCCATGGTAATCACGAAGCGGAATAGCTTCTACCCATTTTGAAGAATATTCAGTTACGGTGATAATATACTTATGTCGTCCGTATGAGGTTGGACTTATCTGTCCAATGATATCGAGTCCCCAGCTATGAAAAGACCAGGGGATAACTACACTTTGTAACAACATATGTAGAGCGCGGATTAGTGGTCCGTGGCTTTGACACTGCTGGCACTTCTTAACGTGCTCGGCTGTATCGAATTTCATTATAGGCCAGTAGAATCCTCCTTCGTATAGTTGTAGAAATAGTTTCCTAATACCTTGATGTCCGCATTATGATATTTAGTCATCACCACCTCCGCTTCTTCTTGTGACAAACAGCGCAGTACCGCATCCCCATAACTTTTCCTATAGAGGATTTCTTCATGCATAAAGAATCGCCCAGCTTTCCGCTGAATCTTGAGCGTGTCTTGTCTGTTTTGCGGCAGACGTCCGTGCTGAATAAAAAATCTATGTACGGCTGCCTCCAATCTTCTATTTCTGCGCTACACAACTCTATTTGTTGTGGAGGTGCTTGACAGTCTTTGCACTTATCTTGTACTATCGCTGCTTAAACTGCCATTCTCGGCCAATATACACCCATCCTTTGTAGGCGGCGATATAATGGAATTCCTCCTGTCTGTCCGCAGGATTCTGTGTGAACACAGATTAATATTTCTTGTGCTTCTATCTTTCCCATGTAGCGAGATAGGGCTCCCCCTGGTGTTCGATAGTATAGCGCTCCTCGTACTACGACGAATTGCTTAAGAACTTTAGTGGGCAGCAGCTGTTCGTCCGCCTCTTTAGTTAAATCCTCAATATAAGCTGTCCTCCAGTCATCCTTTTGTTCAAAAGCCGCATCTTCCTTCCATGTATCGGTAACGCCCTTTTCTTCACTACCACTGTTCCTTCATCCGCTTCATTCAATAGCATTTTGGCTGCCAAAGTGGCTAATGCATCCGCATGGCGGTTAGTGGTTCTTCCCGTGTGCTCGATGACAGTACTTCCTCTCTTTGCTATCAATTCTTGGACCTCTGATCGATAAGGAAATAAGTGCACCTCTTTTTAGAGAACTTATCGGTCGAACTCGCAAGCGTTGCTATCTCAAGCTTGTTTGTCAAGTTTAGTAGCCAAAACTATAAGTCTTGATTTCTAGTCTACTATAGCTAAGTCTCATACTAGGATAGTAAGTATAGTTGAGCTCTAGACTCCACGAAGTTCATCATACAAAGACGAAGAACTACTCAAGGAACTGGTAGAACTTCATCGACAAAAAGGTATGTGGAGACTTGAACTTATCTATCACTCAAAAGTCTATCTACTCTATCTCCTATCTTGAGACAAAATTCGTATTGCTATATAGAATTCGATTATATACATTTTTTATTTCGAGCCGAGTGTATCTCGCTTATCTATTTCTTGAAATATGTGTTGGTAAGCTTTCGCTTTGGCCAAGTCCATCTTTACTCGTGACGGAAGTCATGTTGAACGTTTCAATTTCTTGAAAATCGTTTTGATGAAAAATAGTTTGTGAATAACAACTATATAACATCCTCTAAGAATGTTTCAATGATTGAAATGAGAGTTTAGAATATATAACCTTGAATGGATATAAACATTGTATGTGAACTCAAACTTGTGTAAGTCCAAAATCCTTGAACCAAAGTATGCGTACTTTGTTAGTTTAGGATGACCGGAGCTAAGTCCGCGTACCTGTACGCGTACTGTCGGAAGTTCACATCCCGTGATTTTCTGCTGGACTTTGTGAACTGAAAACAAGCTCAGTCCGGGTACTTAAGTATGCGTACCCGTATGTGTACTTAAGTGGGTTATTTTCTAAAAACGGTTTATTCGTGAACTAAGACATTTATAAATTAAGGAATGTATATTTGCAAACCGTGGCTATAATGTTCATGAATTGATTCGAGTGAATCAAAATCGTTTTTGCTTCGATTGTGTCTTGTATACTTCTATGAGATCTAAGCAATTGAACAACTCTCTAACTAGTTCATTTGAGTCACTTGAACTAGTTATGGTGAAGATGAATAAGGTTGATATGAAAGTGCTCATATGGCTAACAATTGTTTAACTATTGTTGAACCAACTAGGTGTACACATTTAGGTACGGTTACCCAAACCTAAATGAATGTGCATTTCATTTGTGTATGACAAGCTAAGTAAAATATAACAGTTGAAAGATATTAGCTTGAACCTAATCAGGTTTTCATCTAACGGTGAATATTGAATGCTTTGTTACCAAGGTAACTTAGATTGCAAACCCTGATTTGGAGACTATATAAAGGAGAACTCTAGCAACTGGGAAACCTAATCCCCACACCTCCTGTGTGATACTAGTTGTATAAGCTAGAGTCGATTCTCCTTTAACCTTAGGTTTCTATCGAGACCTTGTAGGTTAATGACTTGAAGACTTCATTGATGTTTCTATCATATTTGAGTACAATCATAAGATTGTCTTGAGATTAATTTTTCCGATAGGCAAGATAGAAAAGAAGTCACAAACATCTTCGTCTCAACGTTTGTGATTCCGCAATATCTTGTTTCGCTAGTCGATTAAGATTATTTTGAGGTGATTGATAATTCTAGGCTATTCTTCGGGAATATAAGTCCGGGTTTTCGATTGGTTCCTGTTTACCTTGATTTATCAAAAGACGAAACAAAAACTCGTAGGTATTTCTGCGGGAGACAGATTTATCTATTCCTGTAGACTTTTCTGTGTGAGACAGATTTGTTTATTAAAGTCTTCGACTTTGGGTCGTAGCAACTCTTAGTTGTGGGTGAGATCAGCTAAGGGAATCAAGTGCGTAGTATCCTGCTGGGATCAGAGACGTAAGGAGCGCAACTGTACCTTGGATCAGTGTGAGATTGATTGGGGTTCAACTACAGTCCAGACCGTAGTTAGTTTGTAGTAGGCTAGTGTCTGTAGCGGCTTAATACAATGTGTGTTCAATCTGGACTAGGTCCCGGGATTTTTATGCATTTGCGGTTTCCTCGTTAACAAAACTTATGATGTATGTGTTATTTCTTTTCCGCATTATATTTTGTTATATAATTGAAATATCACAGGTTGTGCGTTGCATCGATCAATTGGAAAATCCAACCTTTGGTTGTTGATTGGAATTTATTGATCCTTTAACATTGGTCTTTGGTACCGTTCAAGGTATTTCTCTTGTATTCAATCAGTCGCGCAGATTTTTATTTGTTTGAGTGAGGATTGAATCGAGAAATTGAGATATAACTCTTTGATATACTTTTTATTAAGATTGAGTCTATCTGTCTAGTTGATTCTCTTAAAAGTATATTGGAGTTAGTCCATATAGATTGATAAGCGAAATATTGGGTGAGATTGTTGTACCCCCACTTTTTCAATTGGTATCAGAGCAGGCAAACACATTAAAGACATTATAAGTCTGTGTTTGTAGCGATCTGACTCTATGGACGACCGTAATATCTCTGATAACACAACACCAGTTCAGAGCTACTCTGATGTGTTTCAAAATTTGGAAACATCTAAGAAATCTCTTGGTTTTGTTCCTTTGACTTAATCTTCCTTCAATTGGAAAAAATCTCTTGATGAACAGTTGGATTATCTTTTAGATGAGAGTGATTCAGAAGAAGGACAAAGTATTGATGAGGAAGTCTCTCAATATATCAAGCTCTTTGACCATGATTTGAAGGAAAAAAGGTCAAAAACTTGCTTGAGTAAATATTTGGCACCTCTCTGTCAAGAAAACAGAAAGCTGAGAAAGCTCTTTAAAGGTTATGATTGTGGGTATAAACTCTTACCATCTACCGTTATATATCGAGAAGAAGATGTACGCTCAAAAAGGTCTGAATGTATAATCTTCTTCGAAATATATTTGTGTTGAAAGAAAGACTTGCAGAATCTGAAGCAAGATATGACTCTCAACAAAAATGTTTTAATGACAGAGAACTCATTCTTCTCACCAGAATTTTTTTTTTGGAAACTGATCTCGCTGCTGCCCTTGATAAGGTAAACTCACTGGAAGAGAATCTGAAAATATTCAATTCTAGCTCTACAAAATTATCTTCTATGCTTGGAACTTGTAAAGAACATCGTGATACACGTGGTCTTGGCTATAAAGAAATAAACACTCCAAGTACTAGTAAGATCACTTTTGTTAGTGCTAATGACAACTCTTCATGTGAAAAACCTTTTCCATCTACTGAAGTTCCTAGAAACAAGGATTGTGCACCTTCGAAATCAACTCGCGTGAGAACAGTCAGGAACAATTCCGTTAACTGCTATTATTTCAGAAATAAAGGATACCTTGAACGGAGATGTCGTTTTCGACTGAGGAATGAAAAACTTCATAACATTCTTGCATGGATGTCTAAAGAAGTTATTAAACATGTCTCTCACATTGCGGGGGTAAAAGGCATTGTCTGCAATCAAGAGAAATACTATAATGAGTCATTTCTTGATTATGATTTTGAGACTAAAAACGCATACAATTGTAAAAACAAGAACGTCAGATGGGCAACTGACTCTTTAAATCCCTCTGAGAAGAGAAAAAGGCATAGGAGAAAGAAAAAAGGTTCAAGTTCCTCTACTCTCTCTGAAGAAGGCCTTGAATCCAGAGTGTCTACTCCATACTTCATTCATATCAATAATCGAGTCTCGGAGCTCAAGATCAGCATAAACAGACTCAAACGGAGTATTAAGAAGGCAAGGAAAGCAGCGGTTTCAGGTATCCCCTGTCCCCCTCTATTTAAATCTCTTTTGACTAATCCTAGTGATTTTTCTGAAAATCTTCATGAAGGAAAGAGAGAAGATGTCAATATTCTTGATGAGCAAAATGCTCATCAAAATACAGCTTGTCTACTCAATATAGCATCCTTCTTGTAATTATGGAAGGATGCTCATATTTCTCAAGAAAATATTTGTGTCTTGAGAAAGTAGTCGTTGTTTTTGTTTTCTGTTTCTTCCTTTTTTTTCTTTGCATAATCATGATCATAAAACTGTTGATCCTTCCTCCAGTACTTTACATGATGTAATGTTGATTGATCATCCGCTCTTGAGAACAATTCCTTGTTTGATTGCCTTTCCTTGTTCAAAACAGTTGTTATTTATCAACAACTATCTTATGTTCTTTTGAACTAAGAATGTCATCAATATGTTTAGAATGGATCCTTGAGTTCTTCAAGACTCCTTCTAAATTTGGCTCAATTACTCTCTTGGTCGTGTACCAAGTTTGTAACCACAAGTGCACGTCCTCCTGACCCGCACGGAACATATACGAGTTTCCCTAGGGTTTCCTATTAAACACTCATATATATACATATGTATCATGCTCCTCCTTGATACATACATGTTCTGAAACGTCAAAAAGTTCACCTGAATTTTTGTATGCACAATGGATGGATGCAACAAGGAAGACAAAGTTGAGAAGGGCAAGAATATCGAGTTTCACGAGAACCCTGTTTTCATAACCTGCCATCATGCTGTTGATCATGGAAACAAACTACCAGTTCAGATGTCATCACAACTGGTAGAAAGTCTTCTTCGAGATTTTGAGATCGTACGTGAACAACTTGGAATTACAACAGGGAATCTTGAATTTATGAAAAAAGAACTGAAGAAAGCAAGTGATGAGCTCGTCCTTGTTCAATCTCTTGTTGCTGGCCATGCTTAATGTTTTTTTTGTGTTCTCTAAGAGCTATTTTGACAATGTCTAGGAAACATCTTATGAGAATTTATTCTTGTGTTTTTAAGAAGGATAACTAGGGTTTGGAATAACCGGTTTTGTGATTACACATAGCTATGTATAACGTTTTTATCTTGCAATGTTTTTAGATTTATTTGTTTAAATTCTAAAGTTGATTTGGAAGATGATTTTTGCAGTATTAATCTTTATGGTTTTATATATTGCAACTTGTTATGGGATATGTGCGTTTGCCTCCGTGAACTGTGATTGTCCCATACGTAGTCAAAAGTTAAGTCTTTCATATGTCGATATGCAAGTGTTCATAAATGATTGAATGAAATTTTTACAAACAAAAGATAAGCCCATTATGTCATTATGCAAATATTGATGGAAGATAGGATGAGCTTTTGTTTACAAAGATTAAGTCTATTATATGTCATTGTGCAAATGGTGATACAGAATAGAATGAATATTTGGTTATTCCGCAGTATTGATCTTCCCTGAACCATATTCTTATGTTAAATACTGTGCGGCTCCGTAAGTTCTCTTATGTGAGAATTTCCGATTAAATTAATCATGGATTTTCTTGTGGTTAATTTAATTGAGTTTTTGGATTCTTATATGATTTGTTAATGTCCAAAGAAATCCTTCTTTTCTTATGAAAGTAAGGTCGCTCTTGTTGTTCTTTCGGAATGACATTTTATGGGGGAGAGTTCTTAATTGAACTTGTGCTTAATTGCCAAATCATTGTGGGGAGTGGGGCTGTGGAATATTATAGGGGTTATCTTGTATCTTTATAAACTCCTTGATGAGTGCATTTAGTTTCGGCTATATGATTGCATCTAAAAAGTTGATATGTACTTTCTTTTGGTCATGAAATGTCTTGATGGAAATTTCATTAGGATCCCACTAGTTTTCGTACCTTTGCAAATTTAATTGACAAAAAGGGGTAGAATTAATGTGTAGTTCACACTACAAATACATATGGTTTTCAGATCATTATGTAAGGGGGAGTGGTTTCCATGTGAGATGGAGTATTGACTAAGAGGGAGTGATACATATCACCATAGTATTGTTGTCGAAGTTGTGATACAATTGAACTTTGATGCTGTGTAATAATACTATGACACTGTGTAACCATGATTGAGAGTTATTGTTTTCTCATTGTTATGGCTACGGATCTTCAACAACGGTGATGCTGATTTTAATATCTTTGGAATCATTGGAGTACTTGGAAGTGACAAAGATTTCGAGTAATGTTGAAGAACCTAGGAGATCGAGCATGTGGATGAGAAGCTGCAAAGTTTATTTATTTTGTATTCCATATGTATTGATAGTTTTGTCACTAAAATTGACAAAGGGGGAGATTGTTAGAGTACTGCTCGGTCGAACTCGCAAGCGTTGTTATCTCAAACTTGTTTGTCAAGTTTAGTTGCCAAAACTATAAGTCTTGATTTCTAGTCTACTATAGCTAAGTCTCGGACTAGGATAGTAAGTGTAGTTGAGCTATAGACTCCACGGCGTTCATCATACAAAGACGAAGAACTACTCAAGGAACTGGTGGAACTTCATAGACAAAAAGGTATGTGGTGACTTGAACTTATCTATCACTCAAAATTCTATCTACTCTATCTCCGATCTTGAGACAAAAGTCGTATTGCTATATAGACTTCGATTATACACATTTGCTATTTCGAGCCGAGTTTATCTCGCTGATCTATTTCTCGAAATATGTGTTGGTAAGCTTTCGCTTTGGCCAAGTTCATCTTTACTCGTGACGAAAGTCATGTTGAACGTTTCAATTTCTTTAAAATTTCTTTGATAAAAAATAGTTTTTGAATAACTACTATATAACATCCTCTAAGAATGTTTCAATGATTGAAATGAGAGTTTAAAATAGATAACCTTGAATGGTTATAAACATTGTATGTGAACTCATACTTGTGTAAGTCCAAAATCCTTGAACCAAAATATGCGTACTTTGTTGGTATAGGATGACCGGAGCTAAGTCCGCGTACCTGTACGCGTACTGTCGGAAGTTCACATCCCGCGAATTTCCGCTGGAGTTTGTGAACTGAAAACAAGCTCAGTCCGGGTACTTAAGTATGCGTACCCGTATGCGTACTTAAGTGGGTTATTTTCTAAAAACGGTTTATTCGTGAACTAAGACATTTATAAATTAAGGAATGCATATTTGCAAACCGTGGCTATAATGTTCATGAATTGATTCGAGTGAATCAAAATCGTTTTTCCTTCGATTGTGTCTTGTATACTTCTATGATATCTAAGCAATTGAACAACTTTCTAACTAGTTCATTTGAGTCACTTGAACTAGTTATGGTGAAGATGAACAAGGTTGATATGAAAGTGCTCATATGGCTAACTGATGTAATTTTAAATAGTGGTAAGAATGAGTTCGTAAGACTTGTGAAAGCTAGATTAATTTAAACTAAAAGTAGAGAAAATTTTAATCCAAATTTGTTTTTTTGTTTTTTTTTTAGAGTGAAAATAACCAAGACACTAGATTCCACTATTACACATGAATAAATGATGATAAAGATTCCAAAACTCTAATTATTTTTAAAATATTTTTTTCTTAATTCACAAATTATCAAGCATATTCTCAAACATTAATTGTATCCCTTAAGCATAGATTATCTAATCAAAGCATAACCTATCTAATTGAATCACAACTAATTAGGAAAATTATGCAAACAATTAAAATTCTACAAAGTAGTGATTGAGTGAATTATAAAATACAAATTAGAGAAAAATAGAATAGTTACCAATTATTCATGCATAAATAGCTTCCTCCATGCCTTGGTTACGCGAGAATTAGCTCATCATTATCATGGAAACATGCTCAAAATTCATCTTTATTAATGCTCAAAAATGGTTCACAAATGATGAAATGGGAGAAAAATGAATAAAATCGGGTTCTGTAACACTTATATTCGTTACAGAACCAACTGTTACAAAAAACGATAAAGAAATACCGTCACTGGCACTGTTGAAGAACGACGGTCTTGTAGGGTCTTATGTTCTTCGTACTTTCTGCACCAGCAGAAAACTTATTTTTCTGTAACTTTTTTTTTTCGATTTCTTATGCTCTAAACGTCTCCCTATTCTCCCCCTAAACTCTCTATCCCTTCTTTGAGTCTCCTAAAGCCTTTATATAGTCACAGGAACAAGAATAATATCGTAATAACCCAAAAATCTTCTCGATATCCAACCATTAACTCATGAATATTTTCTTTTATGTTTTGGGTTCTTACGCATATTTTCGACGTATACACGCTCCAGAACTTCCTTGTTTGACTCCTACACACTTCTGCAGCAACCAAACTCCATCCCAACTCAATCCATGCACGTTCAAACACGTTTTATTCCAAGGTTGAATATCTTCTTCCCGACGAAAATTCAGCCCAACTGAACGCATTAGAACACTCATACCACCATTGTTTGGGCATATCACGTTCATCCCAATCAAAATCAGTGATTGAATCTCACTAAAACTCCTTCAAAAATCCAACAGAAAAATCTGCAGAAAAATTGAATTTTTTCCCGCCAAAATTGTTTTTCAAACGATGAAGGTGAAGTGCGCTGAATCCAAAACGCGGGTGCCTTTAACAGCTCGGCTGCCTTGGGGGTGCCCTTATCCAATTTTAGGGTGCCTTTAGTAATTTTGGTGGGTGCCTTTAACACTTTTTCTGGGGTGTTTTCAACACTTTTTCGGGGTTCCTCCGGTGTATCTCTGGGGTGCTTCCGGTGCATTTCTGGGGTGCCTTTAGTACTCCATCCTGGGGTGTAAAACACCACTTTACGAGCCAATTTCGTCGCAAGAGCTTATTTCTCTAAAAATACCTACAAAGACATAAAACACCATAATAAGTACAAAAATGGGTATTAAAAATATATACAATAGAGATGAAAATAGACACATAAATGCGTCTATCACTAACCATTGGTTAACTATTGTTGAACCAACTAGGTGTACACGTTTAGGTACGGTTACCCAAACCTAAATGAATGTGCATTTCATTTGTGTATAACAAGCTAAGTTCGATCTAACGGTTGAAAGATATTAATTAGCTTGAATATAATCAGGTTTTCATTTAACGGTGAATATTGAATGCTTTGTTACCAAGGTAACTTAGATTGCAAACCCTGATTTGGAGACTATATAAAGGAGAACTCTAGCAACTGGGAAACCTAATCCCCACACCTCCTGTGTGATACTAGTTGTATAAGTTAGAGTCGATTCTCCTTTAACCTTAGGTTGCTATCGAGACCCTGTAAATTAACAACTTGAAGACTTCATTGGGATTGTGAAGCCAGACCCAACCATTTTATCTGTAGTTGCATGATCAGATCTTGCTGTTTCTATCGTATTTGAGTACAATCGTAAGATTGGCTTGATATTAATTTCTCCGATAGGAAAGATAGAAAAGAAGTTACAAACATCTTCGTCTCATCGTTTGTGATTCCGTAATATCTTGTTTCGCTAGTCGATTAAGATTATTGTGAGGTGATTGATAATTATAGGCTTTTCTTCGGGAATATAAGTCCGGGTTATCGATTGGTTCCTGTTCACCTTGATTTATCAAAACACTGAACAAAAACTCGTAGGTATTTCTACGGGTTATCGATTATAGGCTGTTGTTCGGGAATATAACTCAAAATCGAATAACTTTAATAACCATCGAGCTGTCCTGCCGGATAGGACTGGCTTGGTGGCTATATAAGCGATTGGATTAGCAGTTGCTACCACTATGGTCTCATGAGCGAGCAAATACGATCTCAATTTCTGTGTGGCATAAATGAGCGCTAAACATGCTTGTTCCGCCTTTGAATATCTTAATTTCGCGTCTTTGTATCCTCTGTTGATATAATGGATCGGACATAACTGATCGTTACCAAGTTCCTGGGATAACAACGCTCCGATTGCCGTGCTAGCAAAAGTTTTGTATAGGTAAATAGGTTCGTCTTTGACGGGTGGTCGCAGGACTCGTGCGCTAATCAGACATGCCTTAGTCTTCTGAAAGGCTCTCTCTTTACCATCTCCCCATTCATATGGTGTATTCTTTTTTAATAATGGTGAGAATGCGGACAACAACTGTGCCAATCCTAGGAAAAATATCCGGACGTAAGAAATTCTTCCTATAAAAGTTTGTAGTTATCGCTTCCACCTTTCTTGGATACATTTGTATTCCTTTGTTTGTGACAACGAATCCCAAAAACTTTCCAGAAGTGACACCAAAAGCGCATTTGAGAGGGTTCATCTTTAGGTGATACTTTCTGCATCTATCGAAAACGCGCTTCAGGTCATCCAGATGATCTTCTCGCGCCCTGTACTTTACAACAATGTCATCTATATATACTTCCATTATCTGATGCATCATGTCGTGAAAGATAGCTACCATCGCTCGCTCATAGGTGGCGCCTGCGTTCTTTAGTACGAAAGGCATCACAACATAGTAGAAGTTCCCATACGGCATCTGAAAAGCTGTTTTATGAGCATCCTCCACTGCCATTCTTACCTGGTTATATCCGTTGAACCCATCCATAAAAGAGAACATGTCATGCCCGCACATGTTATTCACCATTACGTCTATGTTTGGCACCGGAAAATCATATTTTAGACATGCACGATTCAAGTTTAGATAATCAACTAAGCATCGGACTTTTCAATTCTTCTTCGCCACTGGTACGATGTTAGCTAACCACACGGGATGTTGGATTGGTTTGATAAATTTATCTTTAAGTAGCTTCTCCACTTCTTCCTTGATGGCGAGTTCTATCTTTTACGGAAAATTGCGACTCCCTTGTTTAACAGGCTTGTACTCGGGTGAAACACTGAGGTTATGCGCTACTAAGCTACTATCCAGGCCGGGCATTTCATCATACGTAAACGCGAACACATCTTGGTATTCACGGAGTAACTTGATCAGCCGTTCCTTTTATTCCCCTTACAAATGTTTGCTGATGCGTACGCAACGGGGGTTGTTTTCCGAGTCAAGGTTTATTTCTTCTAGTCCATCAAGTGTTTGGTCGACTTTCGTCTTCTCCTCGGCAGATTTTCTATTATTTCTTACTCTGAGATCAAAACTTCTACCTCTTCACGTGATTCTTCCGATATCGGGGTTGTCTCCGCCATTTCTTCATCTACTGATGACATAGCACAATCGTGTTAACGCAGGGAGACTTCCCCGGCTGATTGCTATAAGCGATAGACGTGTCCACCTTCTGGCCGCGAGAAGCGTTTGAACTGAATTTTCTTTGTTTCAGTTACTGTTATTTCACTTCCGGTGACGGGTCCCATTCATGACGGGCTAAATACTGACGTAGCTTTCCCCTTTGTTTGCTCTTCTGGATGGAATTCTTCCCATTTCGGATGTGGCGTTAGGTGCTCCGGATGCTCTTCTTGATTCAGGATAGGTTGCGTGTAGAATACTGCATCAGCCATGTAGGCTTCTTCTGGTCCGAATGGGTTGCTTGTAGCTGGGATCCGGAACAGCTTTCCTCCGATATTAGTTTTAACACATGGATGATATGTTGAGGCTATTACCTTGTGATTCAGGAGCCATCCTCTTTCGAGCAGTATGTGGAACGTGGTATCATCTTCAAGGACGTAAAAGGGAGTGAGTGCTATGATAGGTTCGATCTTCATCATCAAATGTACTATCCCAATTGTCGTCTGAGTCTGCCCTCCAAATCCTCTCACGGTCGTCGCGCGCATCTTTATTGTCGTTCGTGACACCCCAAGGACTCCAGGGTGTGTAATTAAATTAGGTTAAGCGACGCTCCTCCATCTATGAAGGCTCTCTTGAGAGGTTGTTTGTTTAGAAAGTCTGTTAAGTATAAGGGGGGAAGGTGCTCTTCTGGGTAACATATATCTTCGTACGTAAAAGTAATAGCTTCTTTAGGTATCGGATTATACGCTTTTCCAGATGCAATCGCAGTTATAGCTTTGGATGCTTCGCGGACTTGGTTTTCACTAAAACCCAGATAATCGAAGAACTGTTTAGCAAAAATAGTTTGAGCAAACTTGCTAACAACTCCATTTGTTTCCAGAAATACTGTTACCTCGAAAGCTTCACATGCTTCCTCTTCCCTTGCGTCTTTCCAAGGTCTTCAAGCTTCTCCATCAGTAGGGTCGTGTGAAATCATCATAACTTGATGTTGAGGAAACAAATCGTTCTTGATGCTTTGCTTCCCTATCTCCAACTCGTCGTTGGCTAGCTTCCTTTGCACGATATACTGAATGGAATAACACTTCACAGTTGGGTGATGTACTCTCCTATAGTAATGGCAATATCGCTCGTGTACTTTGTCCATTGCGGAGGGTTCTGTGGATACTGGCGGTAAAGTCTCTTCTTTGTTCGATACCCATTGTTCCAGAAGTCCTACTATCTGTTCTTTAATGCACGGTAAAGGTGGTGGCGAATTCGACCTTCCTCCATTTGCTCTTCCTCCACCCTTTCCTCTTTCACTCACTTGATCGGTAAAAGAAGGCGCGGACACAGCGTTGATAGAGTGTTGTTTCCACGTACGTCCGCCTTCTCCTGGATGCATGGCATCCGCATAATCTGATATCCATGCTATAGCCTCTTCGACCTCCACGAAGGTTTAGAATTTGGAGTTTGTCAAATTTAACCGGAAGACGACATCCATTCCTCTAATGCAGATCTCTACCAAGCGCTCCTCCGGAATATCCTCATGACATTCTAGCGTGAAATCTCGGAAACGGGTAATGTATTTTCCGATCTCTTCTCCTACCTGCTGGGTACATCTTCTCAAATCTATTGCTGTGACACTTCTTTGAGCGGAGTAAAACTTCTTCAAGAAAAGTTTCACCATGGCGGACCATGAACTGATACTTCGAGGTTTCAAGTTGTCATACCGGGTGAACGCATTGTCTGTAAGCAACTTCGGGAATTCTCGCATGCAAAGGCTCTCATCCTTAGCATAAGCGTTCATTGCTGATATAAAGCGGCTCACATGCTCTCGTGCATTCTCCTTTCCTCCATATGTTTTGAATTTTGGCGAGTTATAATCCTCCGGATACAAGTAATCGGCAACCTCCACGGAGTATGGTGGTTCTTGCGAGTCATAGGCATCATGCTTTGTCACTCGGTAATTAGTTTCTAGGTACTTTGCGATCGCGTCTTCTGTCTTACCCTGAATAGTGTTTTTTGCGCTAACTGCTCTGGGAGTTGTCGTGTTTTGCTCCCTTGCACGCTTCAGAAGTCTGCGCAATTCTTGTTGCCTCTTGATAGACGCGTCTAACAAATCTTGCATCTCAGACACTTCTCGCTCGTTCGCCCCAGCTACGGCCTTTTCTTTAAGAGCCCCTCCTTTCTTCTGAGACGTTCCGACGCCCTGGGATGTTCCTTCTTTTTGCACAATGGGTGTGGTAACTACTGCTTGGAAGCGTATCTCTTCATCACTCTCTCAGTGTATGTCCTCGACAGAAACGTTATCCAAGTTTGGGGGTGCTCCACCCGCTGGTACTTCCTGGCTCGCACTTGGGAGTATCATGCTGGAAAAGAGGATAATAACCTCCCATTGTGGTCGCAATGTTGATGGGGTAAAACGTGAGAAGGAGGAACTAGCCCTAATCACAGAAAGTACTCCCAAGGTGTAGTAGAGAGGTTTATGAGAAGTAATGGTGAATTAATGATATCTCCTAAGTATGCCTTCTTTCCCTTTTTATAATGACCTCCTTATGGATAAACACCATAAGATTAATATATTACTAAACTACCATTTCCCTTTCCTTAAGTTATTATCAAACCCTAAGAGGCTTTCTTCT
>JAJJMB010004716.1:2047591-2104829 GCA_023531105.1 Papaver atlanticum | reverse complement strand
AGAGAAAACAAATATGTCTAAATGGTGTTGAAGAGGGATTTGGTATTTGACAATTTGGTGAAACATTGGAAGAAGCTAAATTTCTCTGCAGCATGCTATGGAGAGGTACCAAAAAATGATTTTCTTCTCAATTAATTAGGTTGCTTTAAAACTCCGGAGTCCTGGAAATGGTTGGTTTAGATAGGATAAACATAATAAAGCTATATGCTTCCTCGAGGGAAAGAAATAGTAGAACATTGGTCAAAGATTTGGAGTTTAAAGCTAAATCTTGTGTTCTAGCTGAGGCATTTGTGACGGGAAATAGACTAAAAATCAACTATTCGAATACACTTTTTGATTGGGATTCTATATTTTGGTAATCTTCCTAAACTTCATTGTTACTACGTACCTCTTGCAGTCTTTGAAATTCTGCTCTCTTTAGTAATACTTTCTCCGTCTCATTATTAGTTGACCTATTTTTTTATAGATTTTGTCTCATTAATAGTTGATTTTATATCATTTGATACTCATGTTTATATTCGTTACGTAGGTGTTTTTAAATGTTTTTAAATGATATAAAATTTACGAATAACCGTGATATAGCTTGAAAGATAAATCATTTTTAAATTATACTACTAGGTCAATTAATAGTGGGACGGAGGTAGTATATATCTTCTTTCTTATATATTTATTAAAACAACAACAAAGGTTATAGGCTTTTACTGATATAAGAAATGTTTTAAGGTTGTTGCTTTTGTTTTAGAATTTCTCTCGCATGACAAATCAATTCACGGAGTAACATCATTACCCCAGGCAAAATCCTATTATCAGTTAAGAAAAATCTTATATAGAGGAACTTCATGCAACCTTATATGTTTATTAGCTAATAATAAAATTATAAAGAATAAAGTTACTGAATGGGAGCTAGCCATTAGCTAGTGGTTTTCACCCATTATGGTGGGGACAGAAGAAACAGAGCATGTCCAATTCTGTTTGGTGTCAACCTCTGGGACAGGTGAGATCCGATAAGCATTCCGATAACATTGGAGAGTGCAAACCTGGTGTCGTAACAAATATTTAGTAAACTTTTCCCGCATAAGTTCAAAAACTCAGTGGACTTATTTCATGAATAGACTGCCTTAAATCTAGGCTACTAGTTGATCGGAAGTCAACTGCGTTATGCTACTCTCCTGTTTTGTTTTTGTTTTTCTGAAATATACTGAATGCTCCTCTGACATATATGCAGTTATCATTGAAGATGGAAAGCGAGAAGAAGAATCCAAAGAGCATGTTTGGTTGTTTTTCCCTCTTTGAGATCTCGTAGAATCGAGATTGTGGTAGACACCTTCACCATGTCATTAATATCTTTAGACTCGACGCCAATTTAGTTTGTAACGAGGATGCTCTCGGCTTTACTCATGCTTGAAATATAATTTTGCTCCTCATTTCATGTACCAAATAAGCTTTTTTCATGTATAACGCATTTTGTCTCCCATGAATTACCTGGATGCACAACCCTTTTGACATGTTCCTAAGAGCATATAAATAGGCAACAAGGAAAAGATATTTGAAGTGATAGTAAAAATGTTAAAACAAGGTTCAAAAGTATGTTCTTGCGTATGTTGATTTGACGAGACATTAGAGGAAGCTAAATATGAATGGACTGATTGTGCGGTGCAAGATTGTGTTAACTAATAGTTTATCAAGGAGACTGATTGATTTATGATAAATAAGTAGAGTAGCTACTCAAACGGTACAATTTGTGTGGGTACAAAATACCGCACACTCATTTGGTATGCGAAGTAATTCCTTAGTATTAAGCGAATACGAACGCGTACGACATATCCAGGATGACGAATTGAATGACGTCACCTAAGCCACGATAAAAGTGTGAAGATCTATGCGGCAGTGAAGAAATCATGCGGTAATGTAAATATCTAAGCGGCGTTGACGCGCGTCATATCCGAAATTAGAGGCTTTATTAGATGTCCTCCACTATGTAAACTCCTATAAAAAGAGCGAGAAACCCTTGTGTGTAGGAGAGATCTTTTTGGTGAGCTGAGATAAGATATTTAGGAGAGAGAGAGAGAGAGTTATTTGCTTCCCAAGTTAGGGTTTTCCCTCATCATCTTTGTACTTGTTCTAAGATTTAATAAAAGATTTTGAGTATTTCATCATGGTTTCTTAGATTACTTCATAGATTATCAATAGAGTGTGGTTGTAGAATTTCCTGCAACTACATTTTGTTTTCAGATTTATTTTTTGGCAATAAGTATCCCTGTAGATTTTCATTACCATTTTAAACGTTTGAAGTCGTAAAAGAAACGTAAGTAATCACTGTGATTTCAGCTTTGAATCTTGGCGTTCATCTCATATGGTTGTCTTCACTATTATGAATCGTATTCTTTATTGCTCTCCCCAACCTCGCCCCTTCATGCTGGTGAGGAGGGTAAACGTTAGAAAATTTTGAACTGTTTTCTGACATGTAAAAAAATTGAGGGATACGTACGAACAACAAAAAAAACTTGAAAACTAAGTTCGGTCTAGCTGATTGTCATATACTTGTTTTCTGTGCACGTAGTTTATGTATGTCTCGTCGTAGTTGTAGGTACCGTATGTACCAAAAAATTGATGGGAATTAATCTAGTATGAAACCAGGGTGCACTGTTGTAAGCCTACAACAAATGGGGAAGAACTAACGGGGATGCTCCGTTCATGACTGATGCCTAATTGTCGTTCCTCGTTTCATGTACGATGTAGAATACATGAAACAGAACAGGTCATGTATTAAGTTATCGACATTGGAATTTGTCTTTCATGACAAATCAATTCATGACGTGCCCTAACGGCTAACGGCCTAGCATGAGTGGAAAGTGTTCCTGTATTATACGTTTAATCTCCCTTGAATTAGATGACTACATAACTTTCATCTCATGCTCTTACAATACGTCTAATCTCCCTTGAATTAGATAACTACATAACTTTCATCTCATGCTCTTACAAGTAGTATATAAATAGGCAATAAACCTGTTGAAACGAGTGAAATTAACAAAGATGATTAAAAAATCAATAAAGCCGAAAACTTTCCATTTTTGGCATTGTTCTTGATGGTGTGTTCAGTTTTTTGTCTATTCCATGAGACATTAGAGGAAACTAATTGTCACTGTGTCACGAGATTAAAACAAATCGAAAGTTGGTCGGCAAACACCTCGTGGATGTAATGGGTAGCTGTCTGTTGGACAAGCTTTGTTCTAATCCTTGATGTTAATACAGATTTTCACCTGATTCTTTATAGCAAAAACAATACCGAATATCCAAAGAGGATACTGCATTATCTAATGATCTTTGCTTCAAGCATGCGATCATTGTCAGCTCACAAGTTAGGCTTTTGAGTTTCATGTTGGGGTGCAAGTGGGCCTACAAAGTAGCTAATATCTGATGGTTTTGTTGAAAGTTTTAAAGCTAGATTAGTCATCAGATTAGTCATCGAAGGTTTCCACTTAGCTGAGAGGAAGCACGAAAATATTGTTGAAGTTAATAATACTTTGATTTTAGAGCTTCTCTACCAAACCATATCTGGTTTGATTCATTTGTCACTACAACCTACTTGATAAACAGAATTCTTTCAAAATTCTTACGCAATAGAAGCCATTGAAAGATCATTTGTTTACTAATTTGGTGTTGCATAATTACTATAAGGATTCGCAAGCTCGTCAACGCTATTTGACCGGTCAAGAAACGATTAGTCGCAACGCTATTTGACCGGTCAAGAAACGATTAGTCGCTAATGACTCGATTAATTGAATATGAACTTTTATTAATAGGATTTAATCCAATGATAATCTAGATATAAAACTAGTACCATTAGTTAGATCTCGAAAAGTTATGCGAAATGAACTACTCGAATGTGTCATTCCGACACCGGACGAAGAAGATATCATCGGATTAGTATGAAGGAGAAAATAGTCTTTTTGTAAATAGACGGACCTGGCTGACCATATCCGAATCGTTGGGTGTTTCAGTAATTTTGATTTGGTCTTATCTACCAAATCGAGAAGAGTTCATTATTTTTCTTCTTCTTCTTCTTTCTTCCTCTCTTTCCCATGTTCTTCTCTGCTGGTGATTCTGTGAGAGGATTTTGTGTTTATGATATCAGAAACTTAGGGGAAAACATTAAGAGTTGATTGTTGGTGGTGGTGTTGCTGTTAATCGAGCTTGGGGGAAGAAGGAGGTGATGCTGTTATATTTGGAATTACAGTTTTGAGAATGAATTCGAGTTCTCAGGTGAATTCATGGGTTAATTGGGCTGTTGTTAGTTGAAGATTAAAAGGGTTAGGATTTAATGGAAGTTCTGAAGTCGTTTTGGAGATGATAAAAGAGTTAGGGTTCCTGTTCTTCCCCAAATTAGAATTAGGGTTTTCAGGATGAACTGTTGATTCGATTAGTGATGGAGAAGAAGAAGATAAAGGATATGTTTCGTTAATTTGAAGACATAGCAACCGATTTCTAAATTACAGTGAGGAATAGAATGAAACTAGGGTTTCTCAGAAGATTGGTTGTAATTTTGATTGGGTGATGAACAAGAAGAATTAAGGATTGGGTTTTGATTAATTGAGGAAAAGGTTGGAGTTAATTAGATATTGTAGAGCTATTCTGAGGAAGAATTGAGGAATTATGGATTTCAATTAAGGTAATACTCTCTTAGTTATTCATTTCATTGTTGTGTCTATGAAGTTACTTTTGAATTGAGATTTGAAGTGATAGAACTGAAGTTATAGTTGTAACTTAGTTATATCTTGAATTGTAGAGAATTGGTGTTTAGGGAATTTGGTGGTGGTGATGTTGAACTGGTGGATATGTATGATATGAATTGTTGCTAGTGTAGTGCAGAGTTGCAAAGTATAAAACTAGAGTTATCGAATGGAATGCTTTGCAGAATTGGTGGCTGTTAGGATTTGTTGAGATTATTAGTCTCATATTGTCTGGGTTATTTAAGATCCTGCGGTTTATAACTCTATGGGCCACTCCACTTATCGCCAATTGGTTTTGAGTTGGATGCCCGTATTCTAACATGGTATCAAAGCAGGCTATTTGATACGAGTCATTGACCGCGCCTTTACTCTGCATCACCCGGTTTAGTTATCCACGTGTTAGACCCAACGAGGCTACACGTGAGGGGGCGTGTTGAGATTATTATATTAGTCCCACATTGTCTGGGCAATCTAAGATCCTGCGGTGTATAAGGGCCTCTCCACTCATTGCCAATTGGTTTTGAGTTGGATGCCCGTATTCTAACATGGTATCAGAGAAGGCTATTTGTGTCGAGTCATTTGACCGCACCTTTACTTCACGTCACCCGATTTATTGTCCACGTGTTAGACCCAACTAGGCTACACGTGAGGAGGCGTGTTGAGATTATTAGTCCCACATTGTCTGGGTTATTTAAGATCCTGCGGTTTATAACTATATGGGTCACTCCACTTATCGCCAATTGGTTTTGAGTTGGATGCCCGTATTGATTGGCAGATCAGTTAAGGGATGTGAACTGAATCCATTGAATTGAATGGTTGGTTTAACTAAAGGAAGAAGCATTCTTGTTGATTGAGTTGAGGATTGGAAGTAATGTTAACTGGAGATGGTGTTGTTATGAAGATGAAGTGAAATGGGTTTGAGTTGAGCTGAACTAGTAACACTATTGGTGGTAGTGGGTATGTAGGTATGCAAGTGATGAATGAATAACTGCAAGGGACAGTTGAAGTGGATTTGAAGTTGTAGATAATTGCACTGAATTACAAGTAGTTGTGGTATTGGATTTTAGTTGTAGTTAATCTAAAACTGCAATTGTTGCTAAAAGCTGCAATTGCAGGTAATAAGAGTTCTTAATTGTAAATGAAATTCAAAGTTGTCTTGAATGAATGAATTGAGGATGAAATGTTAAAGAAGAGTGGGATGTGTTGCTAAAAGCTGCAATTGCAGGTAATAAGAGTTCTTAATTGTAAATGAAATTCAAAGTTGTCTTGAATGAATGAATTGAGGATGAAATGTTAAAGAAGAGGGTGAAGTTTTAGGATTGATGCTGTAATGCATCTGTGTTTGAGTTGCACCGCTATGGCGGAACAAAGCTTGTAGCTTGTACTGATGTCCTAGCCTTGAGCCATTCAGTTTTGTCAGCTTAACTGACTCACCTGACTCAGGTTGTCTGACTGAGTTGAGCTAACTCAGTAAACCCTGATTCAACTCATTGAGTTGACACGTTTGACCTTGGATCTTGACCAGTTGACTTGACTTTAACCTTTGACTAACATTCATCGTTAGTTTGACTGTTAGTTGACCGATGATCTTTCTGATCACCTGAATTGTTTTCCGACGACTATTTCGGTCAGTTTATGGCCAACTTTTCTTACTCTTTTAAGTGATCAATTCAGACTTATAGCCTCTATAGAATCCAATGATAAAAGAGATGTCAGAGTGATAAGAAGAATGTTGAGATAGAGCATAGAATATCGACTGGGATTCTGAAAGACCATTTATGTATCATTGCCATGTTGATTCAGATGGTAATTACACGTTCAAGATGATGACAATGTTGAGGATGATCGTGGATAGGAAATTGTAGATTGAGAATTTTGTATTGGAGTGGTTTGCCTTCAATATCAGGTGGGAACTCTGTAACCTTCTTGTAATCATTGAGCATTCTTTCTATTGCGAGCATGATGAGTCTTTGTTACTTTTGGCATGTTTATGTATTTTACTATCTATGTAAATGTTTGTTTGTGTCTTGATGTGCGTGTAATATGTGTTGTATGGTTTCCCCGCAAAGAGTGTCTGTGATTCCCCACGGCTCTTTGCTAAGTTAAGTATGGCGGCTTCTTCCCCGTTTTAATATTACTTAGTAGGGCGACTTTTTCCCCGTTTCAATATACTAGTAGGGTGGCTTCTTCCCCGTTTCGATAGTATATAATTAATATTAATAGTAGGGCGACTTCTTCCCCGTTTCGCTTATATATACTATTTTATTTTGGGGAAATCACTCGTGTGCATATTATACATGTTTGTCTAACTTTCTGATCTTGATGGTAATATTCTTAATCATGGTTTGTATGGGCACTCTGTTTGTACGATGTTATTATTATTGATTAGAGTTGTTCTTGCGTCGTCTTCTCCATTGAGTTTGGCGAGGTTAGAGTGACACCTGCGTCATGATGTATAAATAGCTGAATGATTAGTTTCTTTTTATTTCTTTCGATTTATATTCTTTTAAAACTGTGAAGCATGTTAGTGATTACTTGAGAGTTATTTGTTTCCATCGGGCACCTCTTTGGGATGATGTGCTCACTTGTTCCCACTTCAGTTTTCAGTAATCAGAAGAAATGGAGCGTTCGAAGATATCCGTTTCGTAGCTTAGAGCTTTATCAAATCTAGTGTTGTTGTGTATCTTTTACTACATGTATTTTTTCTTATTTTTGTAAACAACACAATATATCCTTAGAACTCGAAAGACTTTCATTTATATAATATAGTTTTTGTAATTATGATTCTTAGAATCGGTAATATAGTTTTGATGCTTCAATTAGGTTGTAATCCTATTAGCTAAACAGGTATAAGAGTTAGGGTGTCACAATTACGTTGCCTCTTCTTTTCTTTTTTCTTTTTGTTCGGCGGTTAACCAAAGAGTCCTTATCAATTTCTGTTGATATATTAAGATTAAATCGGAATATAACTATGATGTTATAACAAGAAACTCACTAGCTAGCAAATGGGAATATGATGTATATGGGTCGTAAGTATTTTCTGCCGTTAGTGGTAATTGAGTTTCTCAGTAGTCTTGGACGTTTTTCTTTTCATTCTATACGTTTGAGAGTAAGAAATAGGAAAAAAATTAGGACGGAGTAAGGATTTTTCTTTTTCTTTTTCTATAAAATTTCTTTTGGTTGATTCAACAGTTTTAGATTGAAGTACAATTCCCTTGGAATTGTTTTGTTCAAATTGCACCAAGGACTATAACATCATGGAAGCTGAGTTAATTCGGTCCGGTTGATTGTTGAAAACATTTTTATTTATTTTCTGTTTGATGAAATACTGATGGAATGAGGACACTTCATTCATGAGTGAAACTTAAATCTTGTGTCCTCATTTGATGTACATTGTAAAATAAAAGAAAGTAGTAAAGAACTCATCTTGTGATAAACCGTTGCAAATGGATGGGCAAGTTCATTAACTTTTATAGCTTGTACCGTTTAGGTGGTCCGGGTGAGTAACTCTACATTGTAGGACTTTTTCAGTCCTTCACGCAGAAACATTTTTAATCTTATTATGGCTTTTTATCTGTATCAAAGTCGATTTAGAGACGGAAGGTGACTTGTAAAATTACCAAGAAATAAAGTAAGTGAATGGGAACTAGCCATTAATGATAAAGTAGAGCGGGTAAGCGCTTACCAATGCAACCATATTCTTTGGCGTGGAAGATACCAACTTAGGTTGTCAGTGTGGGTGCAAAATACCGCGCACTCATTTAGTATGCGAAGTAACTCCATTGGTAGCAAGTGAATATGATCGCATACAACATATCCCAGATGACGAACCAGATGACGTCACCTAGTCACGAGTAAAGTGTGAAGAACCATGCGGCAATGAAGAAATCGTGCCTCAATGATAAAGTCTACGCGACATAGACGCACGTCAGATCCGAAATTAGGGGCTTTATTAGCTGTCCTCCACTATGTAAACTCCTATATAAGGAGCCGAGCGTCTTTGTAAAGAGGGGGATCTTTTTGGTAAAGCTGAGATAAAATATTTAGGAGAGAGAGTTATTTGCTTTCCAAGTAAGGATTTTCCCTCATCATCTTTACACTTTTTCTAAGATTTAATAAAAGATTTTGAGTGTTTGATTATGGTTTTTAAGATTATTTCATAGATTATCATTAGGGTGTGGTTGTGAGATTTCACGCAACTACATTTTGGCGCTAGAAACAGCTCGAACTATGTACCCTATCGGTGAATTTCTTTAAAAGCAAGCTTAAAATTATTCATAACTTATCATCACTCTATGAAAGTTTTAGAAGCCTAGATTTAAAAAGTTCAACCAAAAGTTTTAATCTCATAAAAAAAACTTTCATTGATACAATTTTCAATTCTTTAAAGAGTACTTTTCAGTAATTTTTGTCAAAAGAAAATATTGTTACAAGACGGAACAGATGGTAAGGCAAGCATCTACAGCAGAACAAGTGATAGCAACTAGGAGGAGCAGAAGAATCGCAGGAAGAAGAAGAAGTGAAATTGCTGAATCATCAAGGATGGGAGAGAGGAACAATCGAGGAAAGAAAGTCCAAACTCATATCCAACGCGAACCGGCGGAAAACAACACCATCAACTATGATGCGGTAAGTGTTCATACTGCAAATACAGATTCAACGGAAGAAGACGAGGAAAGAACTGGAGATGGAGGACCAATAGTAGAAAACGAAAAGAATATGACAATCGAGGAGCTCCGACAAAGGATGGTCGCAGAAAGGAGGAGAGAAGAAGAAGCACGCGCGAATTTGACGCGTCAGAATGATGAGCTAAGAGAAGAGAATATCAGATTACAAGAGCAGAGTTCACGAAGTACAACACGTGCAAGCTTAAGGTCAAGAAAAAGTAGGAGTACGTCAAGGCGTAGTCGATCTAGCCGCAGAGATGCTAGACAAGAGCTACTCTTAGATAACAACATGATTGAAAATTTTCAAGTAGGCGATAATATGCAGGAGCAGCGCGGTGGTAATCGTATAGAACAACAACCAACTGATCGATAGATGCCACAAGGCGAAACCTATCGCATGCAAGAAGATCGCAGAGGCAATCGACATGAACAGCAAGGCGAACGTTATCGCACGCATCATGATCAGGATGATGAAATAGACGAGGATCAAGGAAGGATGATATTACATGGGAGAGAAATGCTACGAAATCAACGTGACCTCGCAGATGAAGCCGAAAGATATAATGACGCACAGATCCATGCAAGGAATGAAAGAGATAGGCGAAGGAGACGCAGAGAAGAAGCAGAAGAACGAGAACTACAAGAGGCAATACGTCAAAATAGATATGACAACAGAATAAGGAAAGCAAGACTGGAAATACCTATGCAGTAAGATGCAAACCAAACCATGAATGAAGCAATCTTAAGAGAATTAGCAGAAGTGAGAGCGATGATGACAGCACGGAGAGATGGAGTTAGGCGACAGTTAGATGAAGCCATAGAAGAAGCAGGAAAGACACCATTCGCGTGACAGATACAAAGGGTAGGAGTTCCAACTAAATGCACTTTACCTGTATTTACTAATATTTTTGATGGAAGCACATGTGCGGTGCAGCATATAAAGGCGTACACCAGATCTCTGCTACAATGGGAGGATAACGATGCGGTCTTATGCAAATATTTTCCTGCCAGCCTAACAGGAGAAGCTTTGCAATGGTTTGAGGTATTGCCAATGGGAACAATTACATCATTCAATCATCTACAGAGCATATTCTTAGGAGCATACATCAGCAATAACATGTTACGACCAGGCATAGAGAAGGTGTTTAGCTTGCGAAGAAGAACTAATGAAGGCCTGCGTAACTTAACCACGCGCTGGAGGACCATGTGTAGCGAAATGGATGGAAGAGTAGATGAGAGGAATCTCATACTATCTTTTATTAACGCACTTTTTCGTACAGACCTGTTTTAAACGCAGATATTCATGATCAAAGATACCATATCAATGACAGAGCTGCGCGAGTACCAAGAAGAGTATATCGCACTCGAAGAAAAGCAAAGAGAAATGGAATCTTATCCAGTTGCGGTCACAAGCGCAAAAGAAGGAAACGCAAGCCTACTTCCAAAGATAACAAATGCAGTTGCGAGCATATCCCAAGGAAGTCAAGAAAAGATGGTGATGGAAGATAAACAAAAGCAAATGGCTATGAGCAGTATAGATCAAGAAATGTATGAAAGAGAATATCGAGCAAGACAACATAACAATAAGATTCCAAGACTAGATAACTAGACGGAAGGATATGGGGGGAAAAAACGATACTATAATCAAGGTCCAGGAAGATATAGAACAGTCTGGGAAGAAATAAAAATGCCGCGTCTAAATACCACAATAGATAAAATCTGGGCAGCGGTAATCTTGATGGAAGACATACCGGAACCGCCAAATATGGGTCATGAACCACCACCAGGAAGGAGGAGCAGGGAATTTTGTGTTTATCATCGTTTCCATGGTCACACCACCAGTAACTGCCGAAATGGGAAAAAAATTATACTGAGAATGATCAATCAGGGGAAACTAAACCATTTTCTAGTACAACAACAACATCATTTACCACCACCACCAGAAGGGAAAACACCAGGAGTAGAAGCAGGAAAAAAAACATATCTAATTGCAGTGGGAGCAAAAGCAAAGAATTTATACTGTAACTCGATAATACACTCATTCATAAGTATAGAGGATTTCCATGACAATGTCTTAAGTCGAGTTTATGCAAGAGATAATGATGGGAAAGAGATACTCAACTTGGCAAAGATATCACCATCGAAAGACTGGCAGAGGCAACATATTTCCTTCTGTGCGGAAGAAGTACCAAGAGGTGGAGAATTACATGAGAGTCCATTAGTTGTCAAACTGGAAATCAACCCAAAGGCAAAGACTGATGAAGAGGACGATAATGACGCAGACACATGGGAAATAAATAGGATATTGATAGATCCTGGTAGTTCAGTTGATATATTGTTTTACCATACTTACAAGACAATGGGTGGCAGAGATGACGACCTCATTCCATCAACTTACAAGATTTATGGTTTCAATGGATCGACCAATAAGCCGAAAGGAGAAATAACCATGCGAATTCCTCTCAAGAGCATAACCACTGACATAGTATTCTTCATTGTTGACGTAGAATCTCCATATAATGCCTTGATAGGCAGACCATGGTTACATAGTATCTTTGGAGTGGCTTCAACTTTTCATCAATGCATAAAATTTCCTTTTCCTCAAGGTGTCGGGGTAATAAGATGGGATCCAATCGAGGGGGAAAATTGTCATGAGATTGATGTCGAAAAATGTGAAGAACGTGCGAATAAGCAAAGATATTGGAGAAAAGAGATAAAAGAGGGTAAGCGAAGTGAAAGATTAATGGTTGATGTTGTGAAAAAAAGTAAAGAAGTAAACAAGACTACTATTAAGGCGACAACAGCCGCACAAGAAAGTGAATATAACCAGTGCGTCGGAAAGAATGAATTCCAGATAAGAGAGATGGTATTGAGATAAGAACCTCCCTACCAGAAAAATGGAAAATGGAAATTGAAAAACGTATGGGGTGGACCTTACATCATTAAGAGAGCCATGGGAAATGGAATGTATGAGTTGATGGAAAATAACGAGGGGGAAGAATTAAACCAACTTTGGAACCAAGTATATTTGAAGAAATATGGTCCATGCGGCAATGCTAGCACGACAAAAGAAATAACTCACGTGAGAAAAAAGTATATTAGAAAATATATGCGAACTTAATAAAGCACAAAAGGAGAAAGAAGCAAACAAGTCATCCCAGATATAGAGTTTTAAGAGGTAATTATTATGTAAGCGAACAAATGAAGAAAGAAGACGCAAGAATTGTACTAATCAAGCATATGAATGAAAATGAAAAATTCTTCTTCCTTACATACATCAATTATTTCATAATAAGAAAAAGGAAAAACTAAGACCTTATGATAAGACCTTAACAGAAGGCAACAGAAGTAAAACCTCTAACTAGGGAGGCTAGGCATCCAATTGTGGCGTGCACCCTAGTTCGCATAATAGCAAGAGGCAATGATAAGACCTAACGCACGTCATAATTGGGGAAAACCTAGTTAGCATGACTCGGGGGAAAGCTACACCGACCCTGAAACCTGAGTCATGGAGATTTGGGGTGAAATAAAAGCCCATCCAGCAAAGGCGCCTTAGTTGAAAGACTAAGGTGGGAAGGTCTCTCCTAAGGAGTGCAGAAACTCGATCAGGGCGTCGAGGTACACGGTTGAATCAAGTGTGCCTGGGGCGTACCTGGACGCTCTTGGCAAGTCCTGACTATGATGCACTCGGTCCTCAAGAAACCCCACTTAGGGTGCGGTCTCGTAACCATAATCCATATCGGTGGAGGGATAAGAGGCCTCGAAAACAACTGATTGTTGCATCACTAGATGGGAAGAGCCCACCCTAACCCGGTAGGGGTAAGCTTCCTTGAAGGGGCAGTCAAGGGGAATATAAGGACGGCACACTCCACTAGGGAGCTGAATTGTGTCAAAAAATGTAAATATCATGGGGCTATGACTCAGAGGAGAGCATAGGCCTATCGTATTTGCACGTCAATATATCCTGCAGAGGCAATAATACGAGAAGATGATAAGGCGAAATCAATGGGTCATTACATGAAAGTGTAAAGACTTCCTGCGATTTCGTCGCACAAAAACAGACAATACCTTTAGGAAAAATAAGACCTCAAATTAGGGAGGCACAATAAGACCTCATGAGAAAAACAAACTTAAGATTAATAGTGTTTTACAGGAAAGAAATGAGCTCAAAGATTAACGCACACGTATAAAGTAAATTTAAGAGATAAAAGGATGTATAGACGCGAAAATAATTACGCAAGATATAGCTGAGGCAGAAAACAAAGACACGTTCATGAGGTAAAACGAATAAGAGGTAATTCAGGTATGATACTAAATAGTTTCACTATACGACAGATGTATGCGAATGCATAGATGATATATTACCGCATAATGAAATACAGCAACTTTACAAATCACGTACTCTTATACATATGCACTTCAAAAAAAAAAAATCATATTGCGGCAACTAACAGAGGCAAGAATGGGAATGCAAAGCATATAAAGGAATGTTATTCGTCACCATATGATAGACTCACGCGCACATGTTATATACATTATCATCAACGCATATGTTATATGTTATTAATAATGCATATGTTACGTATTATCATTAACGCATACGTATATATATACTATCATCACTAGAGAAACACTTTGCTTTCAATTAATGACAAATTGCATGATTAAGATACGCGAGAATGAAGGGAGAAAAAGATTATACATTGAAAAAAAAGAATGATACATCCAAATCCAAAAAGCTCGATAATAACTAGTGTACAAAAAAAAAAGAACACAGTACAAGAAGCAGTCGAAGATTTGTACAAATAAAATGAAGAAAGAAGACGAAAAGGTCCCTAGAAAGAGCGGCTATTTCCCACCCATGTCATCTTCATCACCTTCCCGAGCCTCAGAACCGCTGTCCTCCTCATCAGTATCTTCATATTCATCATGCTCTTCTTCACTATCGGAAATGTCAGAGCCTTCTTCATTAGAAGAAACTTCAGCAAAATTATAATTTGACAAAGGAATGCCATTATCAGTGCAGACTTTCTTAACAGCTGCATCACGAACGCGAATCGCATCCTTACTCAAGTTAGAAACAGTGACAGTCATCTTTTTCTTAAGTCTTCGGTATTTAGAGTCACGAGCGGTAAACTTCTCCCTCAGACTTTCAATTTCCTCAAGATACTTCTTCTCAGCATCTGCGAAGAAATATAAGGAGGTTAAAGCCGCATAAGAATATTTGCCAAGGAATAATGAAGGAATAAGAATTGTAAACAACCTTCTTTTTCAGAAAGGATAGTCTTAACCAATGACACATTGTCAGATTCTAAACTAACATTTGTGGATAAGCCAGTTCTAGCATTGTCAATAACCCTAGCAGCCCAATCGAACTCAGCTTCATTCTCTATAAGCAGTCGAGAACGAATTGTATTCTCTCAATGGATCAAAGAATCCCTTTCGCTTATAGCTTGGTCTCTTTCCATCTGAACGAGGAGTTGAGCCTCATGGAACTTCTTTAAAGCCTCAGCACCCTTAAGGACTTCCTTATCCTTCTCAGTAATTAGCGCGTTTTTTTCGCTTCTAAAGTTTGAATTATCTCCTTGTCTCTATGAAGACGACGTTGAAAACCATTATTTACAGATAACATGGATCTATGCTCATGCTTAAGAACCTCATACTTCGACCTTAGTTCCTCCAGACTAAGATTCTCTAAGCCATCATTGAGGAAATTATTTTAAGAGGAGTTAAGATGCTTAAGAAGAATCTCCTCATCATCAGGGAGACTAGATGCTTCATCGGTTAAATTGTATATCTCTGCAAACGCAAAGAATTAAAAGGGTGTGAAAACAACACATTTATATGAAAAAGGGGGGAACAAAGGAATACATACCAATCAGCTGATTATTCCTCTTATGAAGTTCCACAACATCATGAGAATAGGTAGAACTCTCAGGTTTGAGTCTGGTATTCTCAGCCTCAAGGGAGCGAAGTTTTCTTTGAAGATCTAAGTAACCGCGTGAGACATACGGGCATTCTGCATCAATATGAGATGAAAGATTAGAATACAAAACGCGAAAGCATCATTAAATAAGATGCGGTGGTATAGAAATTACCAAAGATCCAAGCGCGAATTGGAAACTTGGGCTTATCGCAGAGGCAACTCCAAGCAAAGACTCATGACTCAGAGAGGGAGCGTCGCAAATTTTATAAACCATCTCGCATGTACGAGTTAACGCATCATCACCAACGGCAGACAAAGAGTCAGTGAAAATACTCGACAACTGCCCCATAGAAGATGTGGACTCGGAGTTATCAGGAAGAAGGAGAGTATCATCTTCAGAACGATAAGAAGTTGGAGAAGATGCCTTCTGCTTCTTGGGGGATTCAGAGAGGTGGACTTAGAGACAGTCTTCTTACTTTCACCCTTGGAAGAAAGAGCGTCGTTATTATAACCCTCAGCGTCTCCAGCTTCAACCTACACGCATAATGAGAGATAAGAAACAGAGGAAACAATATTGTTAAAATTCAAGAAGGAGTATTTCTTACTTCATTATCACGCGTATGTGACGCATGAGACGCATTTTTATTAGCCTTCTTCTTCTGCTTCACAATCTGAGATCAAAAGAAATAATGAAGGAAGCGGAAAACAATAAAAAATAAATAAATAGAAAGATCAAGGAAAAAGTAACATACCACATCTCTCTCCTCGGGCCATACAAATTCCCAAGGTTTGTAAGCGGCAAATTTCTCAGGAAGAGGGAGATCAGGCCCATCAGCGCCTTTGCCAGTAATATAAGGGCCTTCAACAACAATAGGATACTTCACCCAACGAGTATATTTTGATTTGCGAGCGGTGTTATTGGAAGATTCATGAAAATCAACATCCTACATGATCCTCTGGTCCTCTGCGAAGCCGTCCTTCCTTATCAAGCGAATGCCCCAACGGGAAGACTCATTTTTCATGATAGCAACATCGTAGTGAAGAAAAAAGTTCTCAACCGTGTATTCTACAGGAATAATTTCCTTCTGTGTGTAATTTGGATTCCTTACATCCTCTGGATAAGCAGATCCTAACCCTGCCGCACGACGAGCATATTCCGTCATTATCCTGATACAGTCACCACTTAGTTGAAATATTCCGCGTGAAAATCTCGCATCAGACAAAAGATCATAGAACAACGGAATTTGAGGATTGTATAAAGGAATAGGAAGACCTGCAGAAAGTTGGCCAAGCGAAACAATGATTATATCATTATCCCATTGGTCAAGCGAAAACCATTCAGGTCCGATCGCAGAAGTGGGTTCAGATCCGTGAGGGACTGATAATGTGAAACCCCTACGGCCAAACTCATCCTTCAACCTAGTGAATTCTTTGAGGTTTTTCCTGCCGGGTTTCAGAACCATTTTCAGAATGGGAATGTCGATAAGTGGAAGATCAATCAAAAAGATCAAGATGATCGTGATGATCAGGAGGATTCAGATGATGATAAAAAATTAAAGTTTAAAAATAAGAAAATAAGGAAATAATGGCAGTAAATAATGAATAGGAAGAGAACGCGAAGTAGAAAGTGATGAACAATCAAAGAATGAACAAGAGAAGATGATGAACATCAAAGGACGAAAGTTGCAGAGAAAAAGAAAGAAGGGAGTAAAAAGAAAAGAGAAGAAGGTGTGTAGCAGTAAATACAAGATTTTATCCCAACTCCTAAGATATCTCCTCCCATCAGCATTAATTAAGAATGAGCGGATAAGAAGAAACGGTTATTAAGGACGTGTCAAATAACGAGTGGAAGAGATAACACGTGTAAGCGGTAAAGCCGAAAGTACGGAAAAATGTCGGTCGATAAGAATACGAAGAGATGAACTAGTGCGGCAAAATAAATTAGAGTTTTCTCATACCGCTCCTTCTCGAGAAGGAAAGATATGAGAAGAGGAAAAATGTGGGTGCAAAATACCGCGCACTCATTAAGTATGCGAAGTAACTCCATTGGTAGCAAGCGAATATGACCGCATACAACATATCCCATATGACGAACCAGATAACGTCACCTAGTCACGAGTAAAGTGTGAAGAACCATGCGGCAATGAAGAAATCGTGCGTCAATGATAAAGTCTACGCAACATTGACGCACGTCAGATCCAAAATTAGGGGCTTTATTAGCTGTCCTCCACTATGTAAACTCCTATATAAGGAGCCGAGCGTCTTTGTAAAGAGGAGGATCTTTTTGGTAAAGCTGAGATAAGATATTTAGGAGAGAGAGAGTTATTTGCTTTCCAAGTCAGGATTTTCCCTCATCATCTTTGTACTTGTTCTAAGATTTAATAAAAGATTTTGAGTGTTTCATTATGGTTTCTTAGATTATTTCATAGATTATCATTAGGGTGTGGTTGTGAGATTTCACGCAACTACAGTCAGGGCACGGGCAATAGTAACCGAATGTCTTATCGGGAGATACTTCGTGTACCAATTAGGTGTTGCCTGGTTACGTTGAGCATCTTTTTCTATCTTTTGGAAAATGTGTTTACCATGGAGTCCTTGTCAATTTAGAAAATGTTTCAAGTAAAACAAAATACTATTTTTAGGGATGTAATGATATTTCTTAACAATATAATTTTATTATTAAGAAAGTAACTTTAAGATGATATCATTCAAAGATGTTGTTTGAATCATTTGCAGCTTGATGACTTTTAAGATTACCAAATACAAAGTTGTCTGTTAAAACAAATTTAAAAACTCTTTTGCAGAAACAGATTTGCTGGTATAGCTACTCTTGGCTCTTAGGCATGCTTTTACCCGATGACAGTTTAGTTTATCCATTCCAACCTAGACTTTTATCTTTTGTCATTTTCAAAAATAATGTTGTCTATATTTCTTTTGTTCTTATTGTAAAATGATCGAATTTCTTGTTTTTGTCTTATTAATTTGAAACAAGGACTAAAACAGATAAAACATTACAAGCTGAGATAGGTCCAGTTTGATGCTGCAGACATCTTTCTTCGCATAGATGATATCATTCAAAGATGATGTTATGCTGAAGGAATGGGGACACATCGTTCCTAACTGCCACTTAATCCTTTTTCCTCATTTGTACATTGTTAAACAAATGAGGGAGAACTCGCCATGTATATCAGTGGCATTGGAATTCTCTTGCATGACAAATCAATTCAGGAAGTACCATCAGCCACGCTATTTTCATTTTTAGTGTGCTGTTTATCGTTAAGAGCCTTGCTATCACGCATTTGTATGCAAAGCAACACAATGAGCATGCATTTTAAAACTGTCAGATTTCATATCACTTTATGTGCATCTCTTCGCTATAAATCTAACGGCATAAACATGCATGCTCATTGTTCATTCAATTACCTGATTGCACTAGTCTATGGCAAATGAGAAATGTGATGTGTTGCTCATACCCGAGAAGCATATACTTCATGTAATACGCGTTTAATCTCCCATGGATAGGGTGGATTAGCAACCTTTTAGACATGCTCTTATTAGCATATCAATAGATAACAATTAAAAGGTATTTGAAATAAGAGAAAAAGAACAAAAAGGAAAGACGTTTGAGTCATTCTTGTGGAAGGATTTGGTGTTTGACAATTTGATGAGACATTGGAGGAAGCTAAATATCTATATAGCACGATATGGAGAGGTAAAAAATGAATCTTGGTTGTCTTAGATGAGGAAAATTTTAGATAACATAAACCCAATCAAGATATTGCAAGTTTTATTCTTTAGTATCAATTTGTTGTGTTTTATATGTACCCAAGCAAATGAAAGAATAGGCTTCTGGTACTAGAAATCTATTCTCTAAATCAATTTGTTTTGTTGTGATTGTGTTGTGTACTAAAAAAAAAAATGAAGCTAAATCTGCCGACAGACTTTTGTGAAGAAAAAAAAAACTCATTTTCTATTATTGTGTACATTATTACACCAGGAAAAATCCTAGTATCAGTTAAGAAAAACCTGAAGTGGAAGAACTTCATGTGACTGTATTTGTTCATTCACCTCCTCCAAAGGTGTATAGCGGGATAAGTTGAGGAGGAAGGTGGCTTTAAAATTACGAAGAAGAAACGTTACTGAATGGGAGCTAGCCATTAACCTAGGGTTTTCATATATGTTCAAAATTTCTAATGTAGAAGAGGATTTCTTGCCACTCGGGGACAAGTGGCCGTGGCCGCCTCTTTTGCTATTCCGCGTGAAGCGCCCCATCATGGTGGGGACAGAACAAACAAAGGATATCCAAATCTGTCTGGTGTCAACCTCTCTGGGACAGGTGAGATCTGATAAGCTTTCAGAAAACTTTGAGAAAGACATGCAAACCTGGTGTCATGACGAAGATTTAGTAAACTTTGCCCGCAAAGTTCAAGAAACTCAGCGGACTTATTGCATGAGTAGACTTCCTAAACCGCCAACAGATTTTCACGAGCTAGAGGATTGCGAATTTGATGTGACTTATTCTTCCCTAGTTGGCCGTTTATAGCAAATGAAAAATGTGGGGTGTTGCTTATACAACCCAAGAAGCAAATTTCATGTAGTATGCGTTTGATCTTCCCATGGATGGGCGGGTGCAGAACCTTTTGTTACTCGCTCTTAATAGCATATAAATAGGCAATGACTGAAAGGTATTTGAAATGAGAGGGAAAAAAAATCTTAATCGTTCTTGTGGAAGGATTTGATGTTTCACAATCTGACGAGACATTGGAGGAGGCTAAATATCTCTGTAGCACATTATAAAGAGGAACCAAAGAATGGTCGTTTATTCGATTAATTAGGTTACTCCAAGAAAACACGTCACAATTTATATGATCCCTGTAATCAACTTTGTTTTGTTGCGTACCCAAACAAATGAAAGGTTGATCTCTTAGGAAACTTAGAGGAAGAAAAAGCTTTCCCCCATGAACATACTGTGAGATGCATTTTCAATTTTTGTGGATATTATTAGGCAGACAAAATCCAAGTGTCAGCTACCGAACAGCAGTTAGTAAAATGCGCATTGGTTGAGGAGCTAGGAAGGTGGCTTGTAGAATTATGACGAAGAAAGTTATTGAATGGGAAAAAGATCGTCGAAGCTTTTTGAACTTAAAACATGGTGCTTGTGAATTATGAAGCAGCATCTATTTCTTGCTGCTGATGAAAAAAATATCCACATCTAGCACAGTGGCGTCTGCTGTAATCAAGATTAGAACTGCCAAGTATTATTAAGCAAACCCAAATTCTATAAAATATAAAATAAACGACCACAGTGGGAGTCGAACCCACGACCTTTTGATCCGAAGTCAAACGCGCTAATCCACTGCGCTATGCGGCCATATGTTGGCTGTTTGTATACAAAATATATTGATGATAGGATAAAACAAAGGAAGAACCTCCATCCAAGTCGTTTTACTGTTCAGCTGTTTTCTTTCTCAAAATTTTACTTAGTCAATGACGATGTAGCCGATAAATTCAGAATATGTGTGACTTGACATTTCAATTAGATAACCTACAGTAGTAGAACACTCTTCTTACAAAAAGTCATGTATTATTAATATGTTTTGGGTCACAATTCATGCATGTACGAGTACATCATGATCATAATGATTGTGAGACACAAAAGAGTGTCATTTGATAATATGTTCTTCAGTGGGCATTGGCAGACTTATTCTTCTGCCATTTGCATTCAATAACAAAGAACATTTCCAATATGTGTGTCCCTTTTAAGCATTGATGATGATCAAGTAACGTCCAACATATGGAATCGCATCGATATGACATAGGAGAAAGAAGAAAGTCATTGGTCGTGATCATGACCAACTTTACTTCCTTCAAGAAATTGTCATCCAACTGATGTCTTGATGGCTGTTCATTAAATGATACGTGTGTATTCTTTCTTTTTCATCAAAGAAAACTGTGTTTCCTTGTGTTGCAACTTGCTAAGAGCATTAATGTGATGTTTATTTGAGACTTGTGATGGAACTTGGGATGTTTTCAACAAGGATGACGCGCAAGAGAGAAGAATTAGTCCGAAAGAACAAAGATTGTGCATGACAATGTATTTCATACTACCATGTGGACTGTCTAGGTAGGGTAAGCTCATCTCCCTCTAAAAATGCATTAGCCACATCAGTTTTGCAATGAAAACCGAAGGCAGATATATAGGATATGTCTATCGTTGAGTATACATCAAGGTATTTTGGGCCAAGAACCAGATTTTATCCTACGTGGTACTTTACCGATAAAAAAATGTGGTAAATTTTGGGTCACACAATAACAGAGTTAGGGTTAAAGCGGTAGATTTTCGATCATGGGAACGAAACAAAGGGGTTTCAGGTGATGATCTGGGCATGGTGCAACTTTAGGCCAAAATTCAAGTTTCCATTCACTATGCTGTTTTTGAATCACAGTGCAGATTTTGAAACATGAGGTAAATTTCGGGTAATTAGGAAGAAATTTCCATCAAAATTTAATACCAAACAAATTTAAAAAATTTGAATCACATGCCACACTTTTGGTAATAAAGTGGATGGAAGGCCATGATGTAATTTCTAATAATAAGATAAATTCAGGTTAGAAGGCACACTCTAAGCTGCTAATTTGAGCCATAAAATGCAGATTTTTTATCAAGGCGCAAATTTTAGTCAATACCGGGTGTTTAGATACGCTTTATATGACACATTTTATGACCATCGCTTGAAAAGCATCTTTAGATGACACATTTGGTACGATGCTACTATCATCTGGTTCAGGATCATTCTCATTATTCATTACTGACTCAATAATTTCTTTGTCTGTTGGAGACTCCATAACTACATCATTCTCATTATTCATTACTGACTCAATAATTTCTATAATGTAAATTAGAAATGACACTAGTTAATTCAAAAGAAAATGAATGTTAATTGAATTATTGATAAGAATTTTGACCAATATTTCCTAGGTATACTTGTACATTTTCTCTTATACAATTTAACTTCTTAATTAAGAAAATATTGTCTAAATGAATAATAAATATTCATTTATTGATAAATAAATAACCTACTAAGCGAATATTTTTTCTTGGTTCTGAGAGCATTCATTTATCGAGGTTAGACTGTAGGTTGTAAGGCAAGTTGTTTGATACATAAATTGTCTATGGAGATTTAATTTTTAGTACCCCGACAGGAAATGGATGTTTTCGACCTTGGACCAATCGAGAGAATTTAATTTCTTAAGAGTTCATACCTATTGTTTTTGATATTTGAAATTGTTTTAGTTTAAAAAAGTATGGCCCTCGGGCTATCCGAAAACGACCTGACAAGTGATGATCACGACTCAATTTAAGAGCAAACTAAAACACATTTTCAAATACATGGCTACGTTCATACTGAATAATACAAGTGCATGCATTGATTAATACATGCCTTAAGTCCTTCTGTAACTTCTCAGTCCTGTACATGTTGCAGTTAGATGCACCGGGACACGAGTATGCATGATTCTACAACAAAAGGGCCCAATACAACCCCTCCCCTCTAAGTTGTTTTTTTTTTGTTTTTGTTTTTTTTTTGAAAGGTGTAGCCAATTCATTAAACTCAAATACGTGTTACAGTTCCAGGGTATTTGGTCCCTATTTTATCAGCATAGACAATGTTCGAAAGGAAGTTCGGGCATATGTGTTGCCAGATTTGCGTCGAAGCCGAGATTGGGTTACTTGTTTGATGTGTTACAGCTTGGTTCGCCAGTTCGTCCGCCGCCTGATTTGCTTCCCTGTAAGCATGTTGTATCTTCGTTGTTGGGATATGGTGCATCAGATCTTTGATTTCCTTAAGCATTGTTTTTAGGTACCAAGGTTGCATTTCTTCCGGTTGTTTGAGCAATTGAATGACCAGTTGTGAATCCACTTCAAAACAAACCGTGTCTCATTGTTGTTGAATTGCTATTTTGACTGCTAGTAGTAGCCCCCAATTCTCAGCTGTTGTTGAAGTTGTGATGCCCAACGGTGCGTCTATTGCAACAAGTAGTGTTCCGTTGATGTCTCTTCCTATTACTCCTGCTCATGCCGGTCCCGGTGTCCCTTTTTCCGCTCCATCGGTGTTGACTTTAATCCATGTGTCAGGCGGTGCCTCCCATCAAACCAAAATGTCCGTCGTTGTTATTGTAGTCTTTTGATTTTGATTGTGTGGATACGGATGCATACCTGGTAGGATTGGCATTATGTGGTGTTGTGCCCAGTTGTATTCTTCCCTCATTACCTTGATTGTTTGAGTTATCGGAATTGGTGATTGGTTATTTTGCCTATATACCGTTGCATTCCGTGCCAACTATAGATGCCATAAAATAAAGGCGAATGTAGCCTTTATCTCTTTTGGAAGCGTGTGATCCATTGCTTCCTGTATGGTTGTTGGCTGTTGATATCTGTTCTGCTGTTGGTTTTTCTGGGGTTGATGGTTGAGTTCCAAGAGGATGAGTTTCCACACGATGGAGGATCTGTGGCATTGGAACATCATATGTTGTGCTGTTTCTAGTGCTGTGTGGCATAGATGGCACAGTGGTGAAGTGACGATGTGTTTCTGTGTCAGTGGGTAGTCTTTCCAAGGTGGCTTTCCATAAGAAAAGTCGAATTTTTGGTGGGCACTCCAAATTCCAAATTGTTTTGAAGTGCAGTTGGTTGGGTGATTGGGTGTGGTTGTGGGGTGAAGGTGGGAATACGGTTGGAGTTTGGTTGTTTGTGGTTGGGGAAGTAGGGTGACCATGAATATGATTGGCTTGGAAGTTGGGTTGATTTTGTTTGGTTTTTTGGGTTTGGTTTGATGGGTTAAGAGTATTTGGTATCCTGTTTTGGCCGAGTATTGCCCAGTTGATGTGTATGGCAAAATCACCATATCAGGTTGTGGTGGTTGTGGTAGATGGATACTTGTGATGGTGTGAGCTGTTTTTGGTGGAAACATGGTGTGGATGAGTTCATGGTTCCAAGTGTTGTAGTTGGTATTGATGAGGGTGGACACCATGATACTTGGTAGAGGTGGGGTGATGGTTGTGATTGGTTGGTGAGGTATCCACTTACTAGTTAATGGTATTTCCTGACCATTTCCTATTTTGATTGAACAATGTTCCTGCAAAATAAAAGCTAGGTTAGATAAAGATTTCCACATTGGGCTTGCTGAGTGTTTCGGTTTTGAAATTGGCTAGTTCAGAAGTTGGTGGAGATGATTTAAATATTTGTCGCGTTCTATAGTTGCCCAGATGGATTTGTCATCTCCATGTACTTTCCATACTTTTTTCATCAGCAGGACTTGGTTATGTTCTCTACTGCGCCTGATTCCAGTACCTCCCCCCTAAGTGGAAAAAGTAGTTTTGAATTTGATCGACCGAATATAAAAAACCTCAAATTATACGATAAAGGAGTTTGAGTAACTTTAAAGAAAGCAAAAATCCAATAATTCTGAATTAGTATGGTCAGATTAAAATAAAATTTGACATTCTTAATTACGCAAATTGTTTTAAATTGAAAATAACTAGAAATTTGTTGACGATGATTCAATTAAATTATATGTAATGGTGATTTTAACTGCAAAATATCCACCGTAAACGTGGCATGATCTCAATCCATGAGCAACTTACTTTCGATATATTTGGAGCACTGAAGTAATCATAGTTCTGTTTTCCATATCTCGAGACGAATTTCAATGAACGATTAGGATGCTACCACAAGGAGTTGATGTGACAAGACAACTGTAAAGAGCCGTTACACGCGCACTGGTTCAGTTATTTCAATATTTAATGTCCTCAACCACCTTCGCCTAACAGCATCCTGTATGTGGCAAACAGTTGGGCATGCGTTCCACTCCAGGTGAGACTGAGGAACTTCGACAAACGGTTCTTGACAACCCGTCCTGGAAATTATATTAGTACTTGGCGGGCCCCATACAGAATTCTATAAATAACTGGCTCAAGCTTTGGAGAAGGGGTTGGACATTTCAGGAGTGGAGAGTTTGGAGTAGACACCTTGTAATATTTAGTGTTTCCTTTTACTTTCGGTCAATCGTAACTTATTTTAATCTTGGCAATTCATCGTAAGATCTCAACCTCATTAACCCTGCGGACGTAGGTGAAAATGCGGGAGTACCAAAATACACCACCAACTTTTTCTTAGGAAACCTGTATGGACTAAACTCAATTACAATTCCCAGAGTTACAACTTAATGAATCTCAATCAGGAATTTTAAGAAGAGTTTATATCTCTTTCTCTCACAATCATATGTAAATGGAGACAAATCCGTGAACTTGATTATACCATGAGAGTACTTAGACGATTCCAAAGATCAATATCCAAGATCAATCAAGTCGTATCCTACAATTACGATGGACGTATCTACTTTGATTGATTTACGTACAACCTGTGATATTTTAATTATAAAGATAAACAATATAATGCGGAAAAAGAAATGACATAGACACCAGAAATTTTGTTAGTGAGGAAATCGAAAATGCAGAAAAATCTCGGGACCATGTAAAATTTAAAAACCAAACTATATTAAGCCGCTACAGACTCTAGCTGATAGGATTCTGGGAATACCTATTTGTAATAACCGCAATCGCACATCGCCTAGAATGTAGACAGCGGCAAGAACGGGTCGAACCCACAGGGAGCGGTGGAAATACCGTAACCAATATCTCAAATTAACTAACCAGAAATGATATTTTTGGATTTTTGAAATTAAAGATTTAAAAAGAATGAAAACAAAAAGGAAAATTAATTAAATGAAATGAGAGAGTCGGTAATCAGGGTCTATAGATTCCTCTACTATTTATAATTCCGCACCGAAAAGAATTTGAATTCCAAATTATGTATATATCTTAGCTCTGTCGCAACACCTATTATTGACATGTGTTTTCGATCATAAAATCGCATTTCTTCAGTATAGCTCATCAAATTCTCTAAGCATGACCTTTCAAATTATAATGACTAAGGATTTATCGAAAACATAATTTACAGATTCACAATTGTTATTCGCATCGTCTAAGCATAACTCATCAAATGATTTAACCTAAGCATGAATTATCAAATAAAAACAAATAAAATTGCAAACTATGTGAATTTATGAACTTAGGCTATTGTATCGTACAAAGCCGGTGGAGCAACAACAAATATTCTAATAGAATCAATGAACATAATTGAAGAATTTAATATTTATTTTTCATAGCCTAATACCAAAATAATACCAAATCGTTTCAAATGGTCTGATGCTCATAGTAGTTTTCTCCATAAACCTTAGTTACAAAATCTAGCAAAACATGGAGAGGGATTTCTTAAAATCCATTAAAACAAATTGCAAGAGAAAGAAAAATTAAACTTTTTCGCCGTTGTCGCCAGGTACTAAGTCGTCTTCTTCTTCCTTTATTTTCCTCCTCCAATGGCAGTTGCGGTAGTCTCCCCCGCCGAAAATGAGATAAAGAACCAAAGTCTAGCAAACCTCAAAATACGGTACTAACGACTACTAAAGAGCATCCTAGATTATTATTCTCCTCACAAGTAAATCATACTCCGATTTCAATAAAGAATCGTTGTAGAAGAATATACCTGTGGAATCACAAAGTCTAAGATGAAGAAACTTTGCGATTTCTATCTATCTTGCCTGATCGGAGTGAGACTCAACAATCAGTAGCAAGATCAGGATACACGAACTATCAAGATGAAGATAGTCGGACCTGGCTTCACGAATCCCTAAGCGAAGTCTTTTTAGTCGCTAAACCTAAAAAGGTTTAATTAAAAGAGAGGACGACACTAGTTTACAATTAGGACACACAAGAAAAGTGTCGGGGATTTAAAATTCCAGTTGCCTGAGGTTCTCCTTATATAGACTTTCAAAACAAAGGTTGCTTTAGATTTAAGCTAAGATAGCTTTTGAATCAAGCAATCAATGTCCACCGTTAGATGAATCTTTGATTTGAGATTAACACAACAAAATATACACTCTGGTTAAGATGGACCATAACCGAATACAATGACTTGTTCATGAAAGGTTAGCCGAAACTAGCCAGGCGAACTATAAGCTTAACCATTTTCATATAACACTTTAAGACTTATTTTTGAGTCACAACCATAGGTTATAATATAATCAAATATGTCTTAGATGTGTTTTTATAGAAAGTTTTTCAAATGCCAATTATCTCATAGAAATAATTCTGATGCATCTGAAAATATTCGACAGGGTAAGTACGTGTACTTGGTGCGTGTACCTACATCTAGTTTGTGAGTTATTTTGTCATGGTACGTGTACCGGGTTTGTATACCCATATGACAAAAAGAGTTCATGAGTTCACATAATTTTTTCTGTATGCATACTAGGTATGTGTACCAACCTGAGTTCACAAGTCACAAAAAATTTTGGGTTTGCATACTGGGTATGTGTACAAAAAGTTGTTGCCGAACTATAGTTATGTTGGTACGTGTACTGGTACATGTAAGCTATAACAGTTTGCGCCAGTATGTAAGATGGTACGTGTACTGTCCTTTATCCAGATTTACAGTAGTTCTATATCTCTCTAATAATCAATTTGAAACATTCCCGAATAACATCAATGACACATATCACTGTTCCAGGCTATCTTCAAATGATAATCTTAAATCATAATTTAGGTCATAATCAATAAATTGTATTTAACCATATTCATCAAGTATGATAACAAATGTTCTTAAGTTTAGTCAACATATTTCGAGAATAATTAATCAAGATAAACTTGACTCAAGAATTTTGTCGTACATATTTCAAATGATTTACTTTACTGTTTTCTACTTATTTTCTTTTAAATATCTTCATACTTTTATCTCATACGAATGAGATTACTTGAACATACTGCATACCTCGCTAGATCCACTAATTGGGTTTTTAGCGGATACAAATATAAAATTAAATATAAGAGAGAAAAATATTAGACATAGAAAAATATTAGACATTTTAGTTTCATATAATCATCGTATAAAAGGGCCTCCTTTTATGTTAGCTCACACAATGTTTATCAATATGTATAGAGCTATGCTTAAACAAGGATCTCTAGTTTCACATATGCGTAAACACTAATCTTTGTTTTATAAATTGTGGTTTTTATTAGCATGTAAAAGAGGACAAATACACGCACACCGTGATGAACCTTTCAGTCATTTGAAGAAGGATAGAATGCTGTAAGATAAGTTTTCAATCAGAGCATATTCGGCTTTTATTGTTTTACTATATGCAAACAGAGTTGATTAGTCTCTAAGACACCGTCATTGTTGTCAATTCATTTTGATAATTAAACAGTATGCATAAACTAAGCAGCTAAGTTTGATTCATTGTTGGTTTATGTTTGTAATTTCAGTCAACAAAATATTTAGTAACTGCAAGTGGTTCTATTGGAAAGCTACCCACTGTTTTTTGTAATTTTCCCTTTAACTTTAGCAAGATAAAAAGTTCGGTCTTAGACACAAGTAATTTGAAATGCACTATCCCACTGTTGCATTGCAGATACTAGGTTTTATGATCCGCTCACGCGGAGGCCGGCTATGAAGAAATAGTCCACCACCAACTGACTCAACTCGGTCAGTTGTGGATCTAGATTTACATTCTCTTACAATGGAGATCTCAGAGGAGTACCTCAATTATGCAAGTAAATGCAAATAAGCACGAAAAAACACACCAAAACAAAGTCAATGGTCAATACATACCCAACGGGAGGGAGGCTGTGAGCCTACGTATTCCTTTTCTATTCATTCTTTTGGATCAGCCCCCAAAAAATCTTGGACCAAGACAAACACATAAGGAATGTCAAACCGCGGAAACCTAAAGATGCAAAATATTGTTTGAATCAACCGAAGGGAAGTTTGGCATTAGTTTAAAGTCAACTGTGAGGAAAAAGATCTCTTCATAGACACGAGGATGAATCTCTTATATAATTTAGGTATGGAATCTATGGATCATGCAGCTCAACTTGTTCAATGGAAGATCGATTTTCTTTCCCCGTAACTAACTGCTTATACCTGGAAGATAGGAGGAAGATGCGCGATATGGAGTCAAAGCTATTCGAAATAGGAAAGGCAAGTGGCAAAAAGCTACTATTATACTAGTTACTCTTATATTTATGGACGTTGATTCTGAATTTCAGCTTTTAAAATGAGCAAAGTTAAATAAATTATTGATACATTGTGCAAGTAAACTGGTACAAAATTTACACCCGGTCAAATTCAGGATGACTAACCTTGAGTTTGGGTATCGTCAAAGTATTGTATATCCGACATGGGTTAGAATGAAGTGTAGAAGTCTACGACAACTCTAATCCCATAAAGCTTGCAAGCGTGTAAACGTTGGCAACATTTACAAGCCAGCATCTAAATCCTTTATATTTTCTTTGACCGGTGGCCGGAGATAGACGGTTAGAAATATGTAAGTTGCCGATCTCGTTTGGCTGCTTCATGCTCACATACACTTTCTGTGGTCAGCGAACACGTTGGCTGCTTCATGCATGCTCACAAACTTTTTCTGATATTCAAAAATTTGTAACTACCCTTTATTGGATCAGTACTTTTTGTCTTTAAATTATTCATTTTTCGAGCACAGTTTCATGAAATCTGAATAACACAAATGGATGATGATATGGATCTATAGTGATAGAACAAATTAAGGAACGGTTAAAAGAGTCGTGCCAGTTTCATGAAATCTGTTCCTTTAGGAACAAATTAAGGAACAGTTTCAAAAACATAAAGATCTCGAGCAAATCACTCCTTACAAAATGGAGCATATCTTCATGAAGAAGACAAACCCATCAAAATGGTCGGAAATTGTTCCGTTGACCATTCCTTCTATCCATCGTATCGGTTCTTTCTCAATACATGTATCTAGTCTTATTCCGGTATTTCAACTCTTCTCTCGTCGGAATATTCGGCACCGCGCTTTTTACTGTATTTGGTTGTTTATCTTTCTTGATGTACTGGTAACTTATATAATCCTTGATTGTTGTTAATGAAAAGTCGATCGTTATAAAAAAAAAAAAAAAAGTCGTGCCAGGGTTCACTCTCACTCTCTTTTGGTGTACGCCATCCCAGCTCATAGTTAAAGTGAATAAATCATGCATAATCATCATTCTGCTAATTGATCTTTTCCTTGGCAGTTTCTAGCTAATTGATTCTCTATGTGAAACAGCTAGGGCCACCGCCAAACCAATGGAATGACGCACAAAGTTTGAGATTTACGTAAAACAGAAAAAATGACGGATAACGAAATGACGAATTCGTTATGGCTGACATTTCAAAAGTAAAGGCTAACGCATGCATGAATGTACCGATCGAAATGGCAGTTTGTCAATTGACTTCATCCATGCAGACAATTTTTGTTGTACTGTTACGCGTAAATGAACGTAAGCCGCTAATTCAATATTGCCAAATATTTGTATTTTGTTAAAATGGTTTCTTGTTTGTGTCTCTTACCGCGTTTCGTTGAAAACCTGAATGTTGAAACTCCTTTTCGGTTTTTGATAGGTAGACTTTGTAATAACCTCCTTTGATCAATAGCTAACCATCTCATTTTCGAAGTGGTTGCAGTGATTTCATAGTTTTCATCGTTCGATAAACTTCTTGTGCACAGCTAGCATAGGTCATAAATGTTAAATTGCAGTTTATAAATGGGTTTAACCGTTCAAACAGTGGCAGAGCTAAGATTGAAATTGAGAGGTAAAAATAATAATTCTACTACTATAATACAGAAAAATGTAAATAAAGAACAAGCTAGGAGAGCGTGTGCGAAAATATGTGCATGAATTATTTTTAGGAGATAGTCGGCAAATGAGGATAATTAGTTGGTTTTATTTGGCTCTGTTGCCAGTCTTAAATCAGAGTTTCTCAATCCTATAGTATATGATTGCGTAAAGAGATGTACATTATGGAGTTTAGGGAAGAAAATACATTCCGTAGAGATCAATACTACGTACTAAAGGAAATTCTGCATATAAAATTAAAATGAGAACAAGTCTTAGATATTAGATACTTCTGGACATCAACGCTACCTAATTTCCGGGGTCGTGGTTGTAAAAACAACATGGAACTGGTCATAAACCATAATTATGAGATGTTGAAAATAATATTGTAACAAATTAATGAAAAGCACCTTATCATTCATTAATAGTTTGGTTGAAGTTTTCGGTTTCGACTCTAAAGTCCTTATGGATGAGTCATGACTGGACCATTCTCCATATAAGTATAGTATTGATTGATGTCATCACACACCATTTAACAAAGGGTTACCTACCATATACTACTAGCTTCTGATCGATTAAAGAATATGAAAAACGTGATACTTGCGAATATAGATCACAAAATTGGTCAATTAACCCAATAATAATAATTTCTGGGTGAAAAAGACATGTAAAATTTGATACTATTTAAATGGACGAGAATGTAAAAATAGCCAGGATGTGAACAGTTTCATCCTACCCATTTTCAAATACTTTTTCTTATTTTTAATTTAGATCAGGATGCATCCAGTTTCACCCTCGCTATTTTTTAAGTTTAAGCCAGGATGAATCCATATTTATTCTTGCTATTTTTTTGGTGTCCATTCCACCCATAATAATTTTTACTCGTCCATTAGAACCATGTTTAAAAAATATTTGGACAATTGACCCAATTTCTCAATATAGATCGTATACATTTTTATTTATGGTCGGTAGATAATAACTAAAAAAAACTTACGGGAGTACAAATCTCTCTATCTTATTAGTAGAAGACATAAACGAAAATAGAGAAGACAATCTGGTTAAGGGAAGAGCCGACTCAACCGAGTAATGATAAATAGAGGCAATTGTTTTCACTTGACAAATGGTTCCTGAAATGTATTCCCTCAGTCCTAATTTGGTTGATAAAGTTCTTATGGGAATATAATGTGCAATTTAAAATAAATTTTGGTAAAATTCTGTTTTTTCTTTTAACATCACTTCGGTCCATTATTTTATTTTATTTTTCAGCCACTCACACCTTTAATCTGGAGAGAATTTTGCTCTAGCAGCACTATGTTCACTCATTTGGGTGTTTGTGTCGTCACTAAACTTAGGGTTAACCAAGATTAGTTTACCTTAGTTTACAAACAAAAGATCCAAGACTTATGCTGCTAAAATCTGTGTAAAGAAACTCTGGATCATCCAAGACTTGTGCGGTTGTGCCACAATACACCACTGACTGAGAAGCAAAACAATAAATCCAAGACTTATGCTGCTAAAATCTGTGTACAGACAAAATGACTTTGCGAACTCAACTTTGCTTACAGCCATGTTAGCTGCAAGACTCATTTCAGCACCTTCTGAGACCACCTAGATTCCCTCCTTGCGTACTGCTCTCAACAGCTCAATCATCCCAGCCATTTCTGGCCACAACCAGTGAACTCCCAAAAACCACCTCCACCAGTTGCACCCGTCTATTCTCATACCCTAGCCATCTAAACTTCATCACCATTCAGCCACAAGAAATCAGTGGCAGCAACAGTCCTGATACCTCCTTTCTCGCTCATTTCTTTGCGCAGAAACTCGACCAAACCATTGAGGAACTCGGCCATTCTTCACTGTCAACTGCCCCAAGACTCACACCGCAAGTATTAAGAGCATTAAATCATGGCAGTTGATCACCGCAACACCTTCTCTTCTCACTGTCTATCCTCTCCCCCAGATAGATTCAAAGTCTGATTCCTCATCATTGAGAAATTAACTCCAACTTCAGAGAGTAGTTCAGCCATTAGCACACCACTCTTTGCCATCTCCAATTCTGAATTCGAAAGCTCTATTTTAAGGCAATTCTGCGAGCAACTGCAGCGCAGCTTCAGTACGTACAGAGGTAGCCTCCAGCTGGTTGTAGGAAGCTCCTCTTATAGCGTAGTTGCACCTGCAATTTCGAATTCACAAGACCACGAATTTCCCAAGCATACCAGGACCCTAAAACAATCAAAATCCATGCCATTCATTCGACCAATTAACTGCAGCAGCAGCATCTAGTATCCCTTTTTCGTTTATCATCACAATTAACGACAGCAGCAGCAACTAACCAGATGTGTTCATGGCACAAATTCAATCCATAAACAGCCAACTTGAGAAAATAAATCTATCACTTCCATTTATTACCCCGACCCAATTTCAATTCATGGCTAGAAATTCCCAAATTTTGTTGCCATGAAGAACTCGAGAATCATACGGTTCCTTTTTAAACAAAACCTAAAAAAACGGTATGTGACAAAAATTACTACCAAACTAGAGTTAGTTTCTGGTTGGTGATATCAGGAACAGCCCAAATGAGTGAACGTAGTGCTGCTAGTTCAAAGTTGCTCTAGCAGTGCTCTCCCGGCCTCAAGGGCGAAAACTTAACAGTGGATAACTAGAAGACTATGTCCAAGTCAAAAGTCAGAGACTAATTAGGTAGGTATTTTCTGTATTTATAAATTTGGAAGATCCTTCCAACAAAAAATTAAAATGCTTAAAAAAAAAAAAAAAAAAATGAAAAAAAATCTGACTAATTTTTAATCAGTTTCCATTTTGGGGCAAATGATTGAACTCCATACCAAGTTGGTAGCACCAACCAGTCCATTGTAAGATAACTTTTTTACCATTCTATCTTCTTTACAGCATGCTGCACAATTATAATTGAAGTAAATTAAAAGCACAAAATCCTTAACAGCACACCAGTAAAACACTCCCGGCAGGCCAAATTCTGTGGTCAATTAAAAAGTTACACTCAGAAACTGTTAAAAGTCAATTTCCTACGGCAGCTATTTCAATCCTCTTTTCAACATAGCCAACGGTAAAGAAAATAAAAATCAAGGCCTTCGTTTTCATCCTATAATCCGAAACAAAATCTCTTAAGCTACACTCAATCATCCATTTTTATGTATATTATTTATATATTAACGTTTCTTTTGAATGATGAGCAAGTAACGAAGAAGAAGAAGTCAATGTTCAACTTGATTTTGAATCCAAACTTGTCATTTTGTCCCTTCTTTGAGCCTGCACTGTCTATTTATACCCCATTCACAACTCCCCAAACTCAAAAACATTTCTTGTTCTCGTCAATTTGAATTCTAACTCCTCTTATAAATTATACAGTAACGCTTATATAAAATCAAGTTCGTGCTCTTACAAATCAATTTGCAACTCTTTCTAGTTATTACTTTTGATCTCATTTAGTAACGCTTTAGTTCGCAGCTAAATCAATCATGAAAACTACTAATAGAAACAAAGGAGGATTCAGAAATATTTTTTCATCACATTCAGCATCTCCAGACAATTCAATCTCAAAATCATCAACACACTCAGTATCCTCTTCATCATCAACATCATCGCCATATCCATCACCACCGTCATCTTGTCCATCAACACCACTCCACACATTCTCCGAATCGATGATGGAAGAGAACATCGATAACGCCGAGATATTAATCACCAAATGGAATTTGCAAACTAATGCAGGTTTCGCTGCCGTTTCTTCGCTGTTTTACGATGACCGGACAGAAGCTAAGGATTTCATTTCATGTGTAAAGGATTTACAGAGAGCTATGAGATTTTTTATATTACCAGAGAATTCAAATTCAGTTCTACTGATCAGATCGCAAAACCTTATGGAAGCTGCTATGAAAAGACTACAGAAAGAATTTTATCAGATTCTTTCTGCTAACCGTGACCGTCTTGATCCTGAATCAATCTCCGGTCACGGTTCCGAGAAATCAAGAGGGAGTATTTCTAGTGATTACGACGAAGAAATTGAAACATCTGATGAAGATGAGATACAAAGAGTGAGTAATTCTATAAATGAAGTCGAACAAGTCGGAACAGTGGCTATGAATGATCTGAAAATGATTTCAGACTGTATGATTTCATCTGGTTATGGTAAAGAAGTTGTTAAGATTTACAAGATTATCAGAAAATCGATTGTCGATGAAGGTCTGTATAAATTAGGTGTTGAGAGATTGACTGCAGCACAAATCAATAAGATGGATTGGGAAATGCTTGATTTCAAGATTAAGAACTGGGTTTATGCGGTGAAAATTGCCGTAAGAACTTTGTTTCTCGGTGAACGGATTATCTGCGATTACGTATTTACGTCGGAGACAAGTAGAGTGTCTTGTTTTACAGCAATTATGAAGGATAGTGCTTTGGAGCTATTTCAGTTCCCTGAGTTGGTAGCTAAAGGGAAGAAATCACCTGAGAAAATGTTTCGAATTTTAGACCTTTATGATGCAATATCGGAGCTATGGCCTGAGATTGAGTCGATTTTTTCCTATCAGTCGATGTCAGATGTTCGAACACAAGCTGTGTCGTCGTTGCTTAAACTCGGAGAAGCGGTTCGAGCAATGTTGACGGATTTTGAAGCAGCGATTCAAAAGGATTCTTCAAAAGCGCTTGTTCCTGGTGGTGGAATTCATCCACTGACCAGATATGTTATGAATTACATCTGTTTTCTTTCCGATTACACAGTAATTCTATCGGATATTGTTGCGGATTGGCCTTTACCTGAGCATACTTCACTACCGGAATCGTACTTCGATAGTTCCCTGGATACAGAAGACGACAGTACGTCCACGATTGCTGTGAGATTTGCTTGGTTAGTGCTTGTTCTTCTGTGTAAACTTGACGGCAAAGCAGCGCTTTACAAAGAGGTTCCGTTATCGTATCTCTTCTTGGCGAATAATCTTAACTACGTTGTTTCGAAAGTTCGGGGATCGAATCTTCAGTTTTTACTTGGTGAAGAATGGATTAGTAAACATGAACTGAAAGTAAAACAATACTCAATAAACTATGAGAGAATTGGATGGAGTAAAGTTTTATCATCTTTGCCGACGAATCCGACTTCCAACATTTCTCTAGACGCGACGAAAGAATGTCTTTCTAGTTTCAATACTGCATTCGAAACAGCATACCGGACTCAATCCTCATGGGTCGTAACGGATTCGAAACTAAGGGACCAGATTAAAGTTTCGATTTGTGAGAAAGTTGTGCCTGTTTATCGTGAGTTTTATGATACCAATCGAGCTGCATTAAGCGGAGAAAGAAATGTCGAGGCATTGGTGAGATATTCCCCGGATGATTTGATGAATTATTTGTCCGATCTGTTTTACGGGATGAAAGTATCAGGTTCGGGTTCTTCTACTGCAAATTCTTCCCGTCATTCTTCTTCTTCACATTGAACCCGATTCCTAATTGATGAAATGAATTAAAATAATTCATGAATTCTAAATCTAACATCAAGTGTATGTTGTAATTTTTTGATTGAGATATATAACAATTTTATATTTTTTTTGTAAATATAAGAAACAAAAGGCTAATACTGTAATACAAAATTGAAGAATTATTTGCTCTTTGAATATTTATGTTAGATTTCATTTTGGGTGCTTGTTAATGGAAAGCGAATTACATTTTATCACAAAATTAGCTATTCATAAATGTGTTTGTTTTTGTGTTTTGATCAATCAGCTGGGTTATTTATCTATGTAATGATACATGTGAATGGTATGAATCTCGCCGCTTAGATGTTGAGTGTTTTCAGATAGAACTTTGTTTATAGAGAAAAAACTATATTTTTCTCAATGACATAGACTTAATGGGAATAAATCACAAAGAAAAATATAAATTTGACAGTTTCAGTTTCCCAAAGAAAAATGAGTTCAAAACCGACAACATACTCAAAACTGAATTGGATATTCGATATCAACTGATTTTGTTAGCGATTGTTCATTGGATATACGCATGAGTTTCCTTGACTGGTGTGGATCATGCAAAACCAACAATTACAATCTTTAGAAAATGTCATATAAAACCTAAAATAAAATGACAATATCATCAAAATCTTATGTTAATAAGGTATTAAGTTAAAGTTCAATTTTATGTTTCGTATAATGAACCAATCGAGAGAATCATTTTCGTTAATGAAGAGTTTGTGGGGGAGTATATTAGGAGTTTATCCTTATTGTTTCCCTTGATATTTGAAATTGTCTTAGTTCAAAAAGGTCTGGCTCTTGGGATATCGGAAAACGACCTGAGTGATGATCAGGACTGAACTCAAGAGCAAATGAAAATACATTTTCAAATACATGGCTGCATTCATACTACTAACTAATGCAAGTGCATGCATGGCTTGACTATCTAAATAAATTGAATCATGCATTTTTTGTGTTCTTTTGTAATTTCTTCTCAACAATTAATGTAAATGTTGATTAATTTTCGATCAGTTTGGTCATGCATTTAAATGCAGTGGGGGCTGGGGTGTACATGATTCTTCTACAAAAGGGCCCAATGACATGTACCACCGGTACCAGTCATTAAGTGGCGAATTGTGTTTTGGATCGATGAACTGCATTTCAAATGTCTCAAATTAAATGAAGTCGGATATTTCAATAATTTCATATATGTGAAGAAAGCAATGATTTTTTGCTGGATAATAATATTTCATTGATTCTTACAGGCGTGAGAAAGAGGACAAAAACACGCACACCGCGATAATATCTGTAGTCATTTGAAAAGGATAGAATGCTTAAAAAAATGGTTTTATATTTCTTTTACTTAGAAGTATATACTTGCACGCCAAGATTTGATTAATCTCTAAAACATCGTCACCCCGCTTCATTCTAATTAATTTAACAGTACGCATTAAACTAAACAGCTGATTTGATTTTTGTCGGTTTAAGTTTGTAACTTCAGTCAACATAATTTCAGGTGGTTAAATTTGAAAGCTACCCATGGTTTTTTTTGTTGTTGTAATTTTCATTTTAACTTTAGCAAGTTAAGTTCGCTCATAGAAACAAGTGATTTGTAATGCATTGTTGCATTGCATTGCGGATGCAAGGTCTTATCCGTTCACGCGGTGGCCGGTTATGAGAGAGTCCACAATAGCACATCCCGCCACCAACTGACTGAACAACCAGTCAGTTGTGAATCTGGATTTATACACTCTGACAATTGAGATGAAGAAGAGCCGCAAAGGAGTACCTCAATTATGGAAGTCAATGCAAATAGGCCAAATTCAACAGTCAATATGTATAGGTGCCTAATGGCTACAAAGGAGAATCCTATTCTTCTTATTCTTTCGGATCAGCCACCAAAATATCTAAGGCAAGACAAACAGACAAATGAATGTCAAACCGTGGAAACTAAAACATGCAAAGATTTGTTTGGTTCAAGGTAAGTTTGGGATGAAGCTAAGGTCAATTCTGTAGAATATGATCTGGAGTCAAAGCTAGCCGAAATGGCAAAAAGCTTTCTAACTATCAACCCATTACCTATATAATGGTCATATAATATACGAAGCATGACTTTGAATTTGTTTTCTTGTGGAAGGAGCAAAAAAATATTGATAAACTAAGAGAGGAAGTGCAGATTTATTTATAAAATGTACAAGTTAACTAGTAGAAAATTTACAAGATTGATGTTGTCAAGACTTGTACACTTCGCCTTTACAAAATGTAAACTTTATAAGAGTTTTTAACACGTCGAATATACAATATTTTAACAATGGTCTTTTATTGACTTCCCTGTAAATCTTCCAAGTAGGGCTGCACAAGAACCGCACCGGATCGATGAACCGGACTGAAACCGGCTAAAACTGAACTGAAACGAGCTAAACCGTTAATCCAACGGTTGGTGTCAGTTCTGGATCTCAAAACCGATCAGTCCACGGTCACGGTTGCAGTTCACCTTTTAAAACCGACCGTTCAAACCGAACCGACCGTTAAAAGTAAGTATATAAAACATATTTTTATATTTTTAGGGTTATCTTCTGGCTTACCCACAACTATTTCGCCTCTCTCTCTTTTCATGCGTTTCTCCTTCACTTCCCCAACTCCTCTTGTCCGGATTTTGCAGTAGACTTTGAGTTCCATGATTTGACATTTTAACTTGTGATGTTTAAGAGAAACTCATCTAGATGTCGTGTATACATAAATCAAGATACTTACGTCACATTCAAGATGAAATAAGGTAAAGATCAGAAACAACAAGATGATATTTGGATTTGGTAAAGGGGTACCTATAATTGGTACTATTCTTAATCTTACTTTCATTTTTATTTTTCTTTGATTATTTTTCTAATGATTTTAATGTTGTTTTCAAATATTTATTTATTTTTGTGTAGAGATTGGGTTGGAGTTTAATTTGAAGATGAGCCACAAGCTGTGGATGTTCTAATTTTGTATTCACATGACTATGATATCATCAATTTGTTGTTTTTGTTAGATTTATTAGGGTTTAAAATCTTTAGCAGATGATTTTTTGAAGAGGTTTACGAATTTGTCTAAATTGGAATGAAATTCATATGAATCTGTAAAATGGTTTATATCTGGCATATGTATATATGAGGATCTATGTATTTAATCTCAGAATTGAATGTGTGGTAAATGAATTTCTCTGTAATTGAAAAAGAGAAGAAATGAAGAACATGTTTTTTTTTCTTTGTTTTTTTGGTAAACAAGGAATCGGTGAAAACCGACAAACCGTAAAGAAAAACCGATCTGATTTGGAATGGTTTGTAACCGAACCGAACTATGTACAGTTCAGTTATGGTTTTCAAAGTGAGAACCGATCCTATGACGGTTCTGTCCACGGTTTTGTTTAAAAACCGGACCGACCGACTATTGTGCACCCCTACTTCCAAGGTTATAAGCTTTGACAACATTTACAAACCAGCTCAAGTCCTTTGGTTTTCCTTTGAAACAACAACGGCGACCGCCCAGAAGGATGAAAAGTTTATAGAAAATGAACACACCCTAGCTTCGCAGATATGAAGTATGCCAAGATAGAAAGTGAGGAAATGAACATACATAGTTTGGCAGATTCGATCTTATTTGGCTGCTTCATGCTCACACACTTTATGTGGCCGGCAAAACGCACGTTTGGCTGCTTCATGCTCACAAACTTCTCTGATTTTTAAAATTTTGTAACCTCGCTTTATTGGATCCTAGATTAATCAGTACTTTACTGGGTGACTACGAAACTGAACTTATTAAGGCACAGTTAAATATTGAGTCGTGCCGGCCGGGTGCACGCCATTTTGGCGCACACCATGCACAGGAGGAGAACGGTTGCGTGCTTTCTCTATCATTTGTTGCTACTATTTTTATTTTCATTTTGATCGACATGGAGATGTAGACTACAGTTGAGTGCAGTTGTAATAGTTGAAAAGAAGTCCTTAACTAATTAGACTATTCTGTGTTTAGAAAAAATCAAACAGACAGAGAGAATCTCTTTCTCGTCACCACAGAAAACCCTCCTGCATCTTGAAGTGACGCACACACAAAAACCCATAATTAAAGTGAATAAAGCATGCATAATCATCCCCTGCTAATTGATTTTTTTCTTTGTAGTTTCTAGGGAATTGTCCATAACAAACAGCTAGACCAAAACGAATGAAAGGGCACACAAAGTTTGAGAGGTAAAAAACAATACATATGACGAATAACGAAATAAAGAATTCGTTAAGCTGATATTTGAAAAGTAAAGGCTAATGCACGCATGAATGTACCGATATGGCAGTTACTGGTTGGACCTCATCTATGCAGACAATTTTTGTTGTACATGTTACGCGTAAATGAACGTAAGCCACTAATCATATATGGTTTCTTGTTTGTGTTTCCTTCCTAAGTTTCGTTGAAAACTTGAGACTCCTATTCGGTTTTTGATAGGCAGACTTTAGTAACCTTCTTTGTCTGATAACTAACAATCACGTTCTCGAAGTAGTAGCAATGGGTTAATAGTTTTCATCGATTAATAAATTTCTTGTGCAAAACTAGCAGTGCTCGTGATTAGTTTTATATATTTGAGGGCTACTGGAACTCCAGACTGACTAAATTCTCTTTATAGTTAGTGTAACAATAAAAGAGTATATGGGTCGTATGTATAGTAGTGGTATCTACTGTGTATACTAACCACTAACTCTTACTGCTAACTCTAACTATAAGCTTTGGAGTTTAAAAGAAAACTGACCACTAACTCTAATAAGAGAATAGATAAATGAAAGTAAAAAGGGGAAGTCTCATTACTATTTTATTTCTCAAGTTGTAGTTACATCCGAAAGTGGAGACTACTCGGCTATTGATAGCCTGGAGTATTAAGGCGGTAACAAGCCAAAGGCTACACGTGTTAACAATCTAAGATTTACTTAGATATTAAGATGGTGATATTTATCTTGTTTAGGCGGTCAAGAAGTAATCCAGTGTTTACTGGATTGTTCCAGCAAATGTTGGGCCACCCCTCAAGACTTGTTCACACAATACTCCCCCTTGGACCACCATTTCTAAGTACGTTACCTCATTAAAACCTTGTCGGTAAAACCCAGTGGGACAAAATCCAGACAAAGGAAAAAGAGTACAACATAAATCTTAGAACGGTGTTGGACACGCATATGCTGCCTCGTTAAAACCTTGACAAGGAAAACCCAGTGGGAAAAAACCTTGGCGAAGGAAAAAGAGTACAGCGCGTCATAGTCCAAAATCTCCCCCTCAACAAAATCTCCGTTAATTTGTCTGCTTGTATTTGTGGCGCATTCTGATCCCGTAGGCTAACTTCCGGAAGGACGTTGTCGGTAATGCCTTGGTGAACAGATCAGCATAATTATCACAAGATTGTATCTTTTGGATTTCAATCTCGTTGTTTTTCTGGAGGTGGTGAGCGTAATATAAATTTGGCGAAATATGCTTTATCCTATCACCTTTGATATAGCCTTCTTTAATTTGCGCTATGCAAGCTGAGTTGTCTTCACAAATTATTGTTGGGGTACTGGTAGTGGACGGTAGACCACAAGAGCTTCTGATATGCTCGACTAATGATCGCAGCCACACACATTCTCGACTCGCTTCATGTAGAGCAATTATTTCGGAGTGATTGGAGGAGGTAGCTGGCATGCTCTGCATACAAGATCTCTAGGAAATTGTCGTGTCACCACTTGTAAAGACATATCCTGTCTGAGAGATTGCTTTGTGGGGTTCTGAAAGATAACCAGCATCTGTGTATCCCTTAATCTTCGAGCAGTTCTCTGAGTCCTTTGAGTAGAACAGTCCCACATCCGTAGTGCCACGTAGATAGCGGAAAATGTGTTTTACTCCATCCCAATGTCTCTTTGTTGGCGCAGAACTGTACCTGGCTAAGAGATTTACTGCAAAAGAAATGTCTGGTCTAGTGCACTGAGCTAAATACAATAATCCACCGATGGCACTCAAATATGGTACTTCTTGTCCAAGAAGTGTTTCGCCTTCCTCCTTTGGGCGAAATGGATCTCTTTTGGGATCAAGAGTTCTTACAACCATTGGAGTGCTGAGCAGATACAATTTGTTCATATTAAAGCGTTTGAGAAGTTTCTCTATATACGCTGATTGATGGACAAGAATACTGCCTTCATAATGCTCAAGTTGTAGACCTAGACAAAACTTTGTTTTACCGAGATCTTTCATCTCGAACTTCTTCTTTAAGCATTTTTGTGCTTTGGAGAGCTCTTCAGGAGTTCCAATAAGGTTGATGTCATCTACATATACAACAATTATGGCAAACCCAGTGTCCGCCCTTTTAATGAAAATATATGGGCATATAGGATTGTTCACATAACCTTGACTTAACAAGTATTCACTTAGGCGATTGTACCACATTCGTCCAGATTGTTTCAAACCATACAAGGCTCGATTTAATTTTAGTGAATACATATGACATGGTTTATCTACTGACAACTGAAAACCTTCAGGGATTTTCATATAGATATATGTATCCAGTTTCCCATACAGATACGCAGTAACCACGTCCATTAGATGCATGCCGAGTCCTTCATGGACTACCAGAATAATCAAATACCGAAAGGTAATGGCATCCATTACAGGAGAATATGTTTCCTCGTAATCGATCCCTGGTTTCTGTGAGAAACCTTGTGCCACTAGTCTCGCTTTATAGCGAGCAACTTCATTTTTCTCATTTCGCTTGCGCACAAACACCCATTTGCAGCCAACTGGACTCACATTATCTGGTGTTCGGACTGCAGTACCAAAAACATTGCGCTTAGCGAGAGAAAGTAATTCTGCTTGGACTGCCTTTTTCCATTTCGGCCAATCTTCCCTTTGACGACATTCCTCTATAGAGTGTGGTTCAACACCATCATTATCCAAGGCAATGTCAGTAGCTACTGTAAATGAAAATATGTCGTCAACAATCATTGTGTTTCGATCCGAAACTTCTCTATTGCATGCATAATTAATAGAGGCCTCCTCATTTTGAGGTTCCATTGTCTCCGTCGAGACATTCTCCTCGTCAGGAGATCTATTCTCAGAGAGTTTTGATCCTTCTTCAATAGTCTCCTCAAGAGCGCTATTAGTCAATGATTGAGATTGGCTTTTCCTCTTTCGAGGAGCAGAATCTTCGAGCCAACTGGTCTTCCACGTTTACGGCGTGGCTCAGACGACTTATTTGCTACTACACCCACGGCATGTTCCATAGGCACATCAATACGTGATGGAGCATTTCTAGCTTGCACATCTGCTTTCATTATTTTTGTTGTATCTGTAAATGCATCAGGCATTTGATTTGCAATACTTTGAAGATGTAAAATCTTCTGTACCTCATTTTCACACTGATTTGTGCGTATATTGATAAACGCATTTATGTGTCTATTTTCATCTCTTTTATGTATAGTGTTAGTACCAATTTTTGTACTAATTTTGGTATTTTATCTCTTGTAGGTGTTTTTGGAAAAATGGGCTTTTGCGGCGAATTTGGCTCAAAAAGTGGTTTTTGCGCTCATGGGAAAAAATTACTAAGGGGCACCAAAATTACTAAGGGGTGACCACTTGCTGTTCGCACTCCTGCTCTGGATAAGGGGAGGTCACCCCCTTCATTTTGAAAACGAGAAAATGGCGGGAAATTTGTTTACAGAGAACATAATTTTTTGGATAGAATTATGAACGACTTTTAAGGAGTTTCAAGGGCTAATTTTCGTTGGGTTAACCTTGTTAAGGATAGACAGGCTTGGTATGAGCTGTAGAATCGATAAAACAGGGATAGAGATCAAGTTTCTACAAAACAGGGTGTATTTATAGTTTCAAGATATTTTCGGTTTGTAAAAGAAGTTTGTGAAGATTCTACGACAAGATTGGAGTGTATGGAGTCCTTATTCAGTCTTGAGAGAGTTTAAGAGAGTTTGGAAACCAAGTTGACGCGTAAAAAAAAAGATAAAACAGGGAAGAAAAATCCCGAGACTTTTGCTAAAAGAAAACAGAGAATATTTGTGGATTAACTTGAGAAATTTTGTGTCTGGAGGCTATATATAGGTTGATTCGAGTCATATTTAGGGATACGAACAATTTGGGAGAGTTTGGAGAAGTTTAGAGCCTTAGAGAAGCGTAAAAAAATCAACTGGAGTCGATACAGAAACTTTTCTGCTGCTGCGAAGAAGAAGAACACGAAGAACATAAGACCCTCAGAGTCAGTCGCAAAGGCAGACTTATTTTCAGTGACAATGAAGTACGGTCGCATCTTCCTGCAGTCACCGAAGCCTTCCAGCAACAATTCCGACTTCTGTTTTAGACCTTCAGCAACTGCAGAATCCGCTGTTTTAACACTTTTCTCCCTTTTAATCAACTTTTGAGCCATAAACATGTATTTTGAGATTATGATTAATATGAGGAGCTAAACCCCATTGCTGAGGCGATAGAGGAAGCTATTTTTCCAAAAAAAATGGTATATTTTATTTTATTTATTTTATTTCAATTATTTTTATGATTATTTTCCTTGATTTATAATTGTTTGAATGATTTTTGTTAAGCAATTGTTATTTCTTTTGATAGAGCATGCTTAGCCATAGGTTTTTGATGCTTTATACTTTGGATTTACACTTGTTATTTTGAAAATCTACATGTTGAAATAGTTTAGAATCAAATTGAACGAGAAAATTGCATTAATATAAATACTAGATTAAATCACTTTGAACTTGGAAAATAGTGGAATCTCAGCCTCAGTGTTCTTTTAATATTGATATCAACTTTGTCAGTGTTTGCTATAATTTTTAGTGATTTTTCTATTTAGTTTTGAATTTAAGTCTAAAGTTATCCTTCACAAGTTCGAGCAACGAATCTTTTTACCACTACAACTAAAACACATCATACATCAAGATGAGACAATTCTGGTGTATACCAGGATAATTCACGCCGTTCCTCAGGCAGTAGTTTTCCTCTCCCTAACGGAGGGAAGACTGTCTCATCAAAATGACAATCTGTAAATCTTTCCGTAAAAACATCCCCTGTTAATGGTTCAAGATATCGAATTATAGATGGTGAGTCAAATCCAACATATATCCCAAGTCGACGTTGTGGGCCAAACTTGGTGCGTTGTGGTGGTGCAATAGGAACATAAACAGCACAACCAAAAACACGCAAATGGGATATATCGTGTGGATAACCTCGTACATGTTGTAAGGGGGAATACTAATTATTTGCACAAGGTCGATAACGCACCAGTGCAGCAGCATGCAAAATAGCATGTCCCCAAGCAGAAACTGGGAGCTGAGTTTTCATAAGCATAGGTCTTGCAATGAGTTTCAGGTGTTTAATGAATGATTCTGCTAAACCATTCTGTGTATGCACATTAGCAACATGATGCTCAACTTCAATGCCTAATGACATACAGTATGCGTCAAATGCTTTTGAAGAAAACTCCCCTGCACCATCAAGTCGGATAGACTTGATAGAATAATCAGGAAAATGAGTACGTAATTTAATAATTTGGGCAAGGAGCCGAGCAAATGCTAAATTACGTGTCGAAAGTAAACAAACATGTGACCATCTAGCAGAGGCATCGATTAGAACCATAAAGTACTGAAAGGGTCCACTATAGGGATGTATAGGACCACATATATCACCTTGTATTCTTTGTAAGAAAGTAGGTGATTCCAGAACTACTTTTGTCAAGAAGGGTTTTGTAATCAGTTTCCCCAAAGAACAAGCAGTACAACCAAGTTCTTTGTTAAGCAAGAGTTTCTGCAAAGGATGTCCCTGACAGGTCTGAACAATTCTACTCATCATAGTAGAACTTGGGTATCCAAGCCGATTGTGCCATAACACAAACGTATTAGGGTCATAAAACTTTCGAACTACGACCGAATAAGATTCAACTCTTTGAATCTTTGTATGGTACAACCCAGAAGCGAGAGATGGAATCCTCTCAACAATATGCCTTCCGTTAGGCGATGTAATATACAAGTACTCCTTATTGTTCTTATCAACTGTTTTAATATGGTATCCATTACTGCGTATATCTTTAAAACTCAACAGATTCCTGTGGGATTCGGAGGAATATAACGCATCATTGATAGTGAATATGGTACCACACGGTAATGAGACACAAGCTTTGCCAGCACCTTCTATTAGGTTTGCTGAACCACTGATGGTGTTAATATTAGCCTTGAACCTTTTCAAGGATACAAAGTACTTAGTACTTCGAAATATTGAATTTGTCGTTCCACTATCAACAAGACAAAATTCACCATCGGGATTTCTTTCGGAGTCCATATCCTTCCATATATATAAAGAAGGTGTAAGATAGTTGCACAAAATAATTTTAGCAACACATGTATATTACATATACTCATACATATTACACATATGTAAACCCAAAAATTAGTACAAGCAAAGAAAACATCAAAAGGTGCAAGCATAAGATACTAACTACATTCTAAAAAACAGGATATTACATCTTTTAATTTACACTAAACAAACCATCAGCAAACTGATCAAACCCAGTCTGGTATTCAGTTTCCTCAAAATCGAGTAGGTAGTTAGAAACCTATAGCTTTGGAGATTCAGTGGAAATATTGCGTTCTGCCAAATTCATCTCAACGTTTGCTTCCTTTTTCTTGTGAGGCTCACAGAGATCAGCGCGACAGGATCTATACCAATGGTCTGTAGAACCACAGCGATAGCAACCCTCGTCCTTTTTCTTGGAGGGATTCTCAGATTTCTTTTGAGAATTGAAAGTCAATCCTTTCCCCTTATCTTGCTTCGCTTCCGTATTTTTGTTATACGGATGGTTGTGGGCATTTCTATGCCTATAGCCTCCGCGTTTACGCCTCTTTCCACGATGACCCTGCTTACCACGATCATGTCCGTGTCCAGAATACGATGCCCTATTTACTTCGGGCACCGGAGCAGAACCACAAGGACGGGACTCATGATTTTTATAAACAATTCGTTATTCTGCTCGGCCACGAGAAGACAACATATAAGATCAGAATACCGTGTGAAACGGCGTTCCCGATACAATTGCTGAAGTACAATATGCGAAGCATGAAAAGTACTCAACGTCTTCTCCATCTTGGATTCTTCTGACAACGGCTCACCGCACATCTCAAATTGAGCAGCGATTTTGTACAATTCAGAATTGTAAGCCGATACGGATTTAAAATCCTGGAACCTCAGATGAATCCATTGGTTACGAATTTTTGGCAGGGTGACCACCTTGAAATGGTCATATTTCCCTTTTATGGTACTCCACAACTTTTGAGGTTCTCTATAGTTTGCTACCTCATGTTTTAGGGCTGGGGAGAGGTGACGGTGCAAGTAGGCTACGGCCCTAACGCGTTCGTCTGATGCACAATCTCCCCCATTAATCGTATGACCAAGTTTATTGGCTTCCGAATGCAGCTCCGCATCGAGCGCCCATGAGAGATAGTTTTCACCAGAGTCCTCAAGTGGCATAAAATCAAGGCTAACTAATTTCGACGACATTTTAAAGAAATGTAACAAAAATGTTAAACCTGTCGAAACGGAGCCTGAGAACGATCGAAACAGACGGCCACTCCTTAGCTTGATTAAACGCTGGAACACCACGTACACACCGAGCTATTTCGTGCTGATAACGTTTTATATATTTGAGGGCTACTGGAACTCCAGACTGACTAAATTCTCTCTATAGTTAGTGTAACAATAAAAGAGTATATGGGTCGTATGTATAGTAGTGGTATCTACTGTGTATACTAACCACTAACTCTTACTTCTAACTCTAACTACAAGCTTTGGAGTTTAAAAGAAAACTGACCACTAACTCTAATAAGAGAATAGATAAATGAAAGTAAAAAGGGGAAGTCTCATTACTATTTTATTTCTCAAGTTGTAGTTACATCCGAAAGTGGAGACTACTCGTCTATTGATAGCCTGGAGTATTAAGGCGGTAACACGCCAAAGGCTACACGTGTTAACAATCTAAGATTTACTTAGATATTAAGATGGTGATATTTATCTTGTTTAGGCGGTCAAGAAGTAATCCAGTGTTTACTGGATTGTTCCAGCAAATGGTGGGCCACCCCTCAAGACTTGTTCACACAACAATTACGAGTTTTTCTATCATTATAGTATATTAATAGCGTAAACAGATATACATTATGGGGTTTAAGGAAGGAAATATATTCCATGGAGATACTAGCTACTAAACCTTGCATTTTTAGGGGCGACCCCGAAAGAATTAGGGGCGATTTTTTTATTCTCAACCAAGTGCTGGTGTTATGGGATGTCCTAGTGGCTCGGGAAGTACCTACATACCCTTGCATAATCGGTAGTTAAATATCGTTTATAGCAATCGATTATTATTTTGTTCCTCTCAAATTAAATTCGGGCTACTTCAAAAATCGGTAGCTAATAAACATCCCTAGACATAGATAAACTACCGATTGTTAGAGTTGAGAAACTCAAAATTTCGTGTGTTTCGAAGAAATTGAATTTGGGGTACAACCATAATCAGAGGATAAATGAATTTTAAACTACTGATTATAGGCGACTACCATAATCGGAGGTTAATTGTTTTTTAATAATCTACCGATTGTAAAAGATGAAACAAACCAAGTATTATAAGTTTGGAGAAATTCGTATTTGGGGCGACTCTGACAATCGGTAGTAAAGTAAATTTGTAAAACTACCGATTATGAAAAATTAAAACTTCCAATTTGGGGTTTTTTCAGAATCGGTAGTTTTATATGTCCACGAAACTACCGATTATAGATATTTTGGATGCAATATCTTATAATCTGTAGTTTTGTTACTCCATTATCTACCGATTCTGGGTAGTTCATGGTATTCAATGCATGCAAAAATCGATTTTTTTGGTTTCGAAAGGGATACAAACGCATACAAAGTGGGTATTTGAGTTTCTTGACACAATACATGTATGTTTGATGCATCATTAGCTTCGATCTCGGGTGATTCTCCATTTTCTTCCATTAAAGCGTCGTCTAGGGCTTCCTCTCCAAATAATTAACTACTGATTATCAAATTATCTACCGACTATTTTTGTAAACTACCGATTCTTGCTTTGGCTACCGATTATTGAAGGGCATATTAGTCATTTCGAAAAATCAGAGATAAGGGGTGGCTTCGTTTTACGTTTGGGTGATCATATTTTGTTTTATTGGTCGCCCCTAATTCTTTCGGGGTCACCCTTAAAAATGCTAGGCTACTAAAGGCAATTCCCTATAAATTTAAAATGAGAAAAAGTCTTACATATTACATCTTGACATGATACCTAATTTTTGGGGTCGTGATTGTAAGAAAAAAATGGAACTGGTCATATACCATAGTTAATTATGAGATGTTGAAAAAAATATTGTAACAAATTAATGTTAGGCACTTTATCATATGTTAATAGTATTTGAAATTGTGATCTTTCCTCACTAGTCTCTACTAATGAGTCATATTGACTAGACTATTGACTCACTGGGTATCCCCTATCAACAGGGCAAAAATCAATGCTATAAGTGATAAGTGAACAAATACCAAAAGAGGTCGAAAACTAGAAAAGAGAATAATAACTAGACGACGATTTCCAAGTCAAATGTCAAGGGTTTTACAGATATTAGTATAAGTTTTATTTTATTTTATTGGTTCTATATTAAAAATTCGAGGATATTCTTAAATTTGGAATCTATTGGGAAAAAGAAAATAAAAAATCTTCGACATAATGTTTTTTAATCGGTTTGCATTTAGGAAAATGAGTGAACTCCATTAAGAAACCATTACCAGCCCCCGTTTGGTGGTAAAAATAGGTCTAGCGGAGCTTGAGCTTCACTTCATAATAATGAGAAACATTGTACCATCTTTACAGCATGCACAAATTCTCATGGCCACTAATGGGGTATCATTTTGTTTTGTCTCATACGTAATTTGGTAGATCCCTAAACAAAATGGTACCCCATTAGTAGCATTGTAAATTCTACCCTCTATAGTGAATTAAAGGTACGATGATAACACACCAAAAAGCCTGTTTAACCCGTAGTTAAAGTCTAATGCGCGACATTAAGCCATTAGTTATACATGTCTGTTCGCGTGGAAATTACCATTCACCCTCTTATTTCTTACAGCAACTATTTCAGTCCTCTGATTTACCATAGCCAACGTGAACATCAACAGTCAGGGACGGAGGGAAACGGGGATAAGTGGGTCTGTGGATCCACTTAATTTTTAAATTTTACTAAATTAGGTTTAAGCTTTTTGTAATTTACATGTAGGGACAAATTACTGTCTCTAATTTAATTTATAATTTGATTTTTATTTAAAAATAATACAAAACCAATTAAAATGTCAAAAAAAATGGAGCGGAACGGAGTTATATCTGAATTTTTAGTGTATAAATTTGCCCCACTTGACTAAAAGTGTGGCTCCGTCACTGTCAACAGTCATCCCTTTACCAGAACCAAAATCCCTAAAGATTCGCTACACTTTTTTTGTGTATTATTATAAACGTTTTCTAATGAACGATGAGCAGGAAGAAAGTCAATATTCAACTTGATTGTAAATTTGTAACCTCCCCCACTTGTCATCTGTCCCTTTGAGCCTGCATTCTTTCTTTATATAATCCCATCCACAACTCTCCAATCTTTCAAAAAGAAAACTTTCATAACCAAACAATTTCTTGCTCTCATCAATCCGAATACTAAAACTCTTCTTATCATTCAGTAACGCTTATCATCAATTCGCAACTCTTTCTAATTTTCAGGTTTTGATCTCATTTAGTAACGCTTTAATTTGTTCCCAACTTAAACTGATATAATCATGAAGCAGACTAATAGAAACAAAGATATTTTCTTCACATCCAACATCTCCTGCGATTCAATATCAAGATCATACACACACTCTTTTTCATCATCTCCTGACAATTCAACATCAAGATCATCAACACACTCAATTTCATCATCACCACCACAATCACGTCCATCAACACCACTCCATACATTCTCCGAATCAATGATGGAAGAAAACATCGATAACGCTGAATTATTAATCACCAAATGGAGTCTAGAAACTAGCACCGGTTTTGCTGCTTCCTCTTCGTTGTTTTACGATGATCGCAGAGAGGCCAAGGATTTCATTTCATGTGCAAAAGATTTACAGAGAGCTATGAGATTTTTTATATTACCAGAGAATTCTAATCCAGTTTTACTAGTCAAATCACAGAATCTTATGGAAATTGCAATGAAAAGACTAGAGAAGGAGTTTTATCGGATTTTATCAGATAATCGTGACCGTCTTGATCCTGAATCAATCTCCGGTCACGGTTCCGAGAGAGCAAGAGGGAGTACTTCTGATGATTTCGATGAAGAAGTTGATCAATCATCTGATGAAGAGGAGATACAAAGAGTGAGTAATTCTATAAATGAAGTCGAACAAGTCGGAACAGTGGCTATGAATGATCTGAAAATGATTTCAGACTGTATGATTTCATCTGGTTATGGTAAAGAAGTTGTTAGAATCTACAAGATTATCCGAAAATCGATTGTCGATGAAGGTTTGTATAAATTAGGTTTTGAGAAATTGACTGCAGCCCAAATCAATAAGATGGATTGGGAACTGCTTGATTTCAAGATTAAGAATTGGGTTTACGCGGTGAAAATTGCCGTAAAAACTCTGTTTCTGGGCGAACGGATTCTCTGCGATTACGTGTTGACGTCGGAGATGAGCAGAGAATCTTGTTTTACGGCGATTACGAAAGATAGTGCTTTGGAGCTGTTTCATTTCCCTGAGTTAGTAGCTAAAGGTAAAAAGTCACCTGAGAAAATGTTTCGGATTTTAGACCTTTATGATGCGATTTCGGAGCTATGGCCGGAGATTGAGTCGATTTTTTCCTATCAGTCGATGTCCAATATTCGAGCACAAGCTGTGTCGTCGTTGCTCAAACTCGGCGAAGCGGTTCGGGCAATGTTGACGGATTTTGAAACGGCAATTCAAAAGGATTCTTCAAAAGCGCTTGTTCCTGGTGGTGGAATTCATCCACTGACAAGATATGTTATGAACTACGTTTCTTTTCTTTCGGATTACACGGTAATTCTTACGGATATTGTCGCGGATTGGCCGTTGCCGGAGCATACTGCACTACCGGAGTCTTACTTTGACAGTTCACTGGGTACAGATGACGAAGGTACGTCGTCGATTGTTTTGAGATTCGCCTGGTTAGTACTTGTTCTTCTTTGTAAACTCGACGGCAAAGCGGCGCTATACAAAGATGTTCCGCTGTCGTATCTGTTCTTGGCGAATAATCTCAACTACGTTGTTTCGAAAGTTCGGGGCTCGAATCTTCGGTTTTTACTCGGCGAAGAATGGATTAGTAAACATGAATTGAAAGTAAAACAATACTCGATAAACTTTGAAAGATTGGGGTGGAGCAAAGTTTTATCATCTTTGCCGACAGATCCGACGGCCAGCATGTCCCTAGACGCGACCAAAGAATGTCTTTCTAGTTTCAATACTGCATTCGAAGCAACTTACCGGACGCAGTCCTCATGGGTTGTGACGGATTCGAAACTTAGAGACGAGGTTAAAGTTTCGATTTGTAAGAAAGTTCTGCCGGTTTATCAAGAATTTTATGATACCAATCGAGCTACATTGAGCGGAGAAAGGAATGTCGAGGCATTGGTGAGATACTCGCCGGATGATTTGATGAATTATTTGTCTGATTTGTTCTATGGGATGAAAGTATCGGGTTCGAGTTCTTCGACCGATAATTCTTCCCGTCATTCTTCATCTTCGCATTGAAACGGATATCTCGTAGACGAAATGAATTAAATGATTTATGAATTCTAATTGTAATTTTAAGTGTATGATGTAATTTTTTGATTGAGATATGTATTTTTAATTTTTTTTTGTAAATTTAACAAAAAAAAAAAGGCTAATACTATCTATTCAAGAGTGAAATATTTTTATATCCATGGGATAATTGTGTTTAATTTGGATTTTGGTACATGGTAATGGAAAATTGATTACATACTATCCCTAAAAGTGGTGATTCATTAAGAAAATTCATCTATGTTGAAACAAATGTGAATTACATGATGTAGAAGTCAGGTTGGTCTCGTAGGTAAGATGAATAACGTGAAAGCTAATAGCCGCTATCATAGACTTCATGTGGTTCTGCCTCCTGGAAAGAACTTTGTGGATAAAATAAATAAATTTTAGACCATTCACAATGTTTGCCAAAATATATCAGGTATGCCATAATTTTGCTCAAAGCGATCCTTGCTAAAGCTAAATTATAGCATATACGCTATAACTGAATGCCAAATTAGGCATTGTCGAATAGTAGTTGTCAAATTTAGCAAAATGACATGAACTAGTTTTGAGAACTGCCATAACTTGAGGCTAGACTTGTGAAATGACCGAACAAAAGGCTAGGTCTGAGAACTTGCGTGGTACACAGGACTCACTCTGGGAGTTAGTTTTACTGCAATGATAGCTTTGAGAACTAACCTAGCATCTTACTCGTTCTCAGATACATGCTGTGAAAGAATTACTTTTTTCCCTACTACGAGTATTGAATTGTTATATCGAAATCCAAAATCAAATTTAGATTTTAGTTTAGTTTTTACCGTGCACGCATTGTGGATGGTCTTAGCAGACCAGTTCATAGGTATTTGAGAAATTATACATCCACAAAAGAAAGAATTTTTTTATATTTTTTTTGAGTGTCATACAGTCGTAGACCAAGATAAAATGAGAATTAGATCACAAAAACAAAACTTATATTTTATAGCTGGTTTGGAAGTGTCTATTTAGAGTTTTTGATAAGAAAAGTGGATTACACGCCGATGTCATTGTATTATAGTGGTAAAGTCGCTGGATGATGATACCAATGATCCGAGTTCGAAACTAGTATCACCAAATTTTTACCAATCAAAAATAGAAAATAAAAATGGATTACACGGTAGAAACCAAAAGCAACAACAAGATTACTAGATTGGGTATCAAACTATTAATGGATTCATTTCAACCTCTCGTGGTCCTTTGTTTTGTTTTATAATCCTAGTTGTCCTATTGAATAGTGGGGAAGAAAAAAGATTGGTGCCAAACAAAGAATCCAATGCCAATATATAGACAAGTCTCAGTATATTGATTCTTTGATATTAAAAGAAATTTTTGTTAGGTTTGATTGAAAAATCAGAGGTAGATGTAGTTCCAATTTTCAATCATAGTCATATACATATTTTGTGGCAAAATTCTACTAAAGAAAATAACAAGTGAGAAAGACAAGTAGTTCGTTGATTTTAGCTTTGGTTTTTAGGCAACTAACAAGAGAGAAGAAAAGATTAGTTGCTTGAGAGTTAGGTTGGATGTATGTCAAATGGTGTTTGACAGTTTTCTTCTTATAGTCATATTTTAATCGTAATCTTTTGTGATTGGGACGACCGTGATGGGAGCACAGTCAGATATGAACAAAAGGTGACAATTATCCCATTTTTAGTGGGTTTTTAGAACATATTTATGTATATTTCTATATTAAAACCTTTCTGAATATGTGAATATGTCTTTTAGTTCATTGTTTGCTGCATTCAGTGAGATTTGTTGTTTTTGCCCCTTTGCAGGGGCGGACCTAGGGCGTGGCTTACCCGGGTTCTAGCCGTCGTTCTAGCCCAAACGACATTTTTTTTTGGTGGGAGGATCCATGGACACTCTTAGATGGACACTATCATATATGATTTGTGCAATTTTCACTGCAAAACCCAAACGACAATGAATTTGAATATAATATTTGGATGACACGTTCCTCTTATAAGACTCTACATTCCTACCAAAAATGAGTGGAATTCGAGATACCAAACCTCATCATTTACCGATCTTAATTCCAACCGTTAACTTTTAACAGCTGATATTCAAAGGGGTAGATGGTGGTGTTATACATCTCGAAATGTGCTTATTTTTGGTAGGAATGTAGAGTTTTATAAGAGGAACAAATCATCTAAATATTAGATTCAAATTCATTTTCGTTTGGGTTTTGTGGAAAAAACGACGCAAATCATGTATGATAGTGTCCATCTAAGAGTGTCCACGGATCCTCCCTCATATTTAAATTGGACCATCAATCAAATATGTTATATGTGTGAACTTCAAGTTTCAACCTGGTGTATGAAAAATGGTCAAGCCCATCCCATTCAGATTTTCTAGTTAGGCCACTACCCCTTTGATCTCTACTCCTAGCTCCGCTACCGTTGTCTAACCGGTAATTCTTTTTTGCTTGAGTATTTGGTTTGATAATACTATTAGAGACTGACATGATAGACCACTTTCTATGCCACTTGAACAAAATTCTTGAGTAAATTATTACATAACATTGGACCGTGAAGCCTGCAAAAATATTTGGATCCACTGAATTCGGATCCAGTGGGAAAGTAGTGGACCAAGGGACATATCTCTTTGGATTTTATAATAATACCCATTTGCATGTTACAACATTAGCATGATAACAAAATGATGATGTTGATTGAAGAAAGTAAAGCAAAGACATCACATTCTACAAATATCTTCATCCTTTTGTATCCCAATGGTCAGGAAAATTGCCGTTCAACTCCCGGCAATATTACAAGAATTTTCTTACGGAACACACTAAGACTTCTAAGTGATTCCCTACTAAGACTTATAAGTGATCGATGAAAGAAATGTTACAAAATATGTGGTTTTGGTTTCTCGGAAATCATATTCATGCATTAAACAAAATGCAAACAAGAAGAGAGTTAGAAAGACTTATCGGATTGGTTGATCGAGGCGAGGTAATCCTCTTTCCTTAAAGACAATTCATCCCCGCATACGGTGCTCACGGTTCTACGAATGTCGCCTTCCAAGATACAACGATCATGCCTTATAGTAAGTAGCACTACAATACCATTAGGCCATCGAATGTTGACAATTACTGTGCTCTTAAGTGACTCTGACTCTTGACTTCAAAACTTTTTTTCAATCTCTTTGTAACTTGTGTTAAAACTCATTCAAAATAAAACTAAGAGATGGGCTTATATAGAGTCAATAGTGACTCTACAAGGTGTCTCTTCACCAATTGGTGACTCGCCATGGCCAAATGTGACTCTCCATAACACATATTTATGACTAGGTGTCTTATGGTGAAATGACATAACCCAAAACAAAACTATTGGATTTTAACATTTAAAGCAATTTTCACTCACATAAAATAATTTTAACTTAAAATTCCAACAAGAAACACGGTCAAACGGGAGACGTAAGGCTATCACAAAAGATCATATACGGCATCAATAAAAAGTTTTGTGGTCCTATTGAAAGGTGGGGAAGAGAGGAAATAAGTGCATTCTTATGTCCGAAACAAAAGGAATTTAATGGAATGCAAAACAAAAGAGTCCTTAGTGCAGAGAGTCCTTAAGAAAGAATGATGTTTTGGGGACTACCCCAAAATAGTGGGGGACTACTCTTCCAATTTGGGGTGGATATTTGAAGTAATTTTGGGTCACCCCTTATCTATATTTTTTTAAATACCAAATTTACCCTTGGTAATTAAATTAGTTAGTGTTAGTGTAATGATTAATTAGTGATTAGTTAGTGATTAGTGAGTTATTAATAGGATAGTTTTGTTAGAATGAGATGAAGAAGAAGGAGAAG